>JAPUBX010002517.1:0-30278 GCA_028672205.1 Proteocephalus fallax
AAGTCTCTCGCCTACCCCTTCATCGATCCGACAGGCCGTCACTGAGGTACTAAATTTGTCTTCGAAGATTGGCCTCCTGTTAAACGCATTAAAATGCATCTCTTTCACATGAGTCCGTCATTTCGCCTCATTTTTACTGTCACCCTACCGGAGTAAGCGAGAAATCAAAGACTGTCTCCCTTAATCATAAAAATGTTGGAGGCTGAACGTTTTGGCCCTTGTTACTTCATAATTGTTATTATTATTAGTGTTTAAAAAAACTCACACATTTAGCCATACTCTACCCTTAATGCTGCAACTCCTCTTGTTCAACTGCAATACCATTGCCTTACACGCGCATGTTCGTCAGCGCCAGTTTTCAAGACCTTTTGCAAGGAGGTGTCTCGTAACACAGAATCGATTATTAGGGTGCTAACGAAAAAAAAATATTCTGGACAATAAAATGACTGTCCTACATCTGACTACTACGACTTCTACTGTTTTTTTTATAAATACATATTCTTACCACATTTGACGAAAACGGTGAGTCACTTTAAAGTGGCATTCAGAGCAGAGCTAGACGAAAGTTTAGGGTTTTATCGGACACACTCAGGCGACATGCTTTAAAATGGTGATCGGTTTGTCTAAGCTACCAACAAGACCTGTCCAAAAACCTGTATGGCGAAAACGGTCTTCTTCATCTTTTCGCGGTAGAGAATAAATCTTTCCAATTACGAAATTTCTACATTTCGATGTGTTGCAGTTGTTTGTGGGAATTGAGCGGTGGAGCCGTTGCATTGGCCGAATACATTTCACTGAGATTGACTTTAATAGAGGAGATTGTAAGACTCACATAATGAGAAGCAGCTATGCATGACACTCAAACTGAAATGGCGTTGAACAGTGGTGTCTTTGGTGGGAGGGAGCACACATGATGAACAAATTAAAGATTTGGCCATTCAATGAAAAGAATGCCGACACATTAGAAAACGAACGAATTCCGACATGCCGCTTTTCTTGTAATATTGAACAATATATCCTATACATTGGTCGAAGAGATTAAACCTTGAATTGAGGGGATAGAAAAGGTCATCTAATACACGAGCAGCAAGGAGTTTAAAACTATTGAAGTGGTGTTACACTTCGATTTCTTGAACGGAGAGAATATGAAGACCACTAGAAAACTAAATTATTTTAAAAAGCCTATGAAAAGTAAACAAGTCCGACTTTGAGCTTGATGCTATTATTCAACGCCATTTCAGTATTTGGGAACAGCTGGCCGACGCATAGGCAGTGGTTTTGAAGGCAAAATTAACGCACCGCCTCCTGCCATCAGCTTGTCAAAGTACCACTTTTCAAGGTCATTATAAGCGTCGGGGTGGTATTGCATGTTGAAAGTATTTGCTTAATACCTTTGAAGGCGTCGAATTCGAGGTTAATAGATATAATTGTGTCACCATCAATAAAAATTTATCTCTGCTGCTACTCATTTCGATTTCTAAAACGTTTAAATGCGTTTAAATGAGCGGCTATGACGACATTGAGGTTTTAATCAGTTTTAAACATGTTTACAATGTGCCAGTTTATTAAACGTTGATTGACTGTAATGACGCGAGTAAGCATAATTCTTTCGAATAAGTGATGTTATCCCCAGTCAACATATAGCAATTATCCTCGTGTGGCAATTGAAATAAAGTTAGGATTGTCTGTCGTCTACCCAGATGGTGCTCTAAATCGGGGAACTGGAAACAAAACCATGAGTAACGGCGGTTCAAAATAGATTCCAGAACTGCGATTACACCGCGCTAGTAATAACACCTAGCATGCCCGTTATTTCTTGAGCGTGCATTTAGATATATATATATCCTATTTCAAGTGTTTGTACAGCACAACGTCTATTACGACTATCCGAAGACATCAAATTAAACCTATGTATGGTTACTTAGGAGACACATCACTATGAACACCAATATAAAACAATCAAATTGTTTTCACAAATCGCGGTTGATCCAATGAAATGTCGTCGACGACCTGACCTTTTGTCACGACTCTGACGCACACCCGGATTACCAGGCGATTACAGAGGTTGTCGAGTGACCCTATGAGAATGGTATACTGCTGAACACATCGAAACACGAATTCATCACGTTTTTACTGTGGTGCGACCATTTAAGCACATAACTACTGATTTATTACGCGGATCATAGAGAGACTACAACATATTTGGATTACAATTTTTGTATTGCTATCAAATGTTGTAGACCTTAGAAACTGTTTTTTTCTGTTTTAGATCCTAAAAAACGATACTCCATAACGTTAGATTGAGTCATTACGGAAAGACGGAAAGAATCATATTTTCCTGGCTCTCTCTTTTCAATCATAATAGTCGGCATCGTCAACCACCGTATTATTCATCAAAATTCACAATTATCTCTGCCAAACACGGAGTGTTTTGACGTCGATCAAACGTCAGCGTGCTTTTTACTAATTGACGTTCCAGCCCAACCAATCTGCCGACGATTTCGACATGTCTCGACCAATATTCCCGGCGATTATCGGTTAGGAGATATTGACCTGGTAATTTTCATGGTCGTGCACAGGGATCCCCGACAGATTGCCAATTGAGTCCACATTATCTATCGCCCTAACAACTTCTTCTACATTCACATTGGCAGGCGTTCCCCTCCGTAAACGGGACAGTGTACGTTTTCTCCTGCCTAATGCTATTGGTTAAATTAATCAGTTATCGTGATATTTTCAACCCTTCTATTCATATGGAAGGCGCGATTTTCAAGAGATAAGCAGGCTTTTCTTTGATTTTCACAAGAATGCCCAAATCGCCGAATAAATACGCAAATAAACAAGAAACAGGTGAAGCCTAGAACGACACCATTATGCGCATAATCTCAGAGATAGAGTCCCAATTATACAGAAACGTTATCGAAAAACGTTACAGAACGAAGAGTGCATTCGGGAGACATTCGCAATATATCATTCATAAATTGTAGACTGTATATATCAATAAAGAGATGATTATTCTCCATTCGATATGTGTGTTTAATTTGAATTTGAAAAAGACGCTGGGACTTGAAAACCCTGTTCTTAGAGGGCAGTCTATTGTTTTCCAACATAACCGAGTTCGCATTTTCTGTTTGGTTTTCAAGGCACCAGCTCTGGATGTATAAGTGGCCTTCCTGTTGGTTTCGCGGTTTGCGTCGCCTCTGTGCTTTTGGTGGCATCGTGGATTTACAAGAAACGCCAGGATTCCTCGGATGCTGTCTGGAAGATGCTGGAAACGCGCACAAAAACGCTGTTTGAGAAGCAGTTGTAAGGCGAATGCACCGCGCGCAACGCAACCCAGACGTCTGCGAACCCCACGCCTCCCTCGCTGACCCCGGAAGACGCGGCGGAATATGTGAAACTGGATAGGAGCCGATGGCCCCTCTCGGGCAAGTCTGTGCAGGTGGACAATCTCATTGCCACCGGGAGGAGCTATGGGGATATCTACAGGGGCACCTTGACACTCGGCGATAAACGGGAAGAATGCTGGCATGTCGTCATTAAAACCCTCAAAGGTAAGACCATATCTGTTTTTTTCCTCCAGTTAGATGTTGCCGTGAATAATACTACCAACCGAAGTGGTGACGGAAGACTGTTATCATATCGAAAAATTGGATACACATTCGAAAAATCGTTTATTGTCACTATTTCACGAACGCCTGTACACACAAAAACCACATGTCGCATCAAATTACAAATTGTGGGGTTTCTTGAAGAGCTGTGCCAACAATTGCTCGGGCGGAGGGGCCGATTGTACGGGATACTGACTGATCTGTGTCAGGGTCCTTTTAACCTCGGCATCGGTCTCCAGTCGGCGTTTGCGGTGTGCGGGGAGCAGCAATTCGTTCTGGGGTCCGTCTGCAGATTACAAAACACATCAATTTTCACATTGTATTTATGAAATGTATCGTCACTGTTCGCTTTTCTAATGTTTCAACAGCATTTTTATTATACCCAACTAGACTCGCAATACAAAATATTTGTTATTGACTGAGAAACATTGTCAGACCAGACAGGACTCACTGTTTAAGTTTCTATCATATTTTGCGGCTATTTCCTACTACTATTGTTTGAAAATCTACCAAAATGCATCGTATTTGCATGCTCAAGCACGTTTCGTGGGAAAAGGCGTCTTATTTCACATAAATTTGGAGCGCAGCAAACTAAGGCTACTACAAAACGACGAAAATGACACAAACACTACTTACTTTGTCATAGTAACTCCTGTTGTTCGAGGGCAGAACTATCTTCGTGAAAAAATTGAAGTCGATCGATGATATCAGGATATACTTTCTACAAAAGAATGACCCTTTGAATTGAAGAAATAAGACCTACAATTTGGTCAATTATATCAGTTTAGGCAGTACACCAACAGATAAATGCATAACCAACGGGATGCACCTCGAGGCAGAATTTGGGGAGATGGCCACTTTGGCGCGTCTGAACGGATGTAACAAGCATCCAATAAGAGTGCGATTCATCGTCCACAACTAAAAACTAATCACCGGGCTTGCATCTGAAAAGAATGGAAACCCTGCGTTAAAGAAAACCGACTTATTCGAGAGGGATTTAACCAGACTGGGTTCCACGTGTGGTGGTAAAGATTTGCTGATGAATCAGCAAATTCCATCTCTTTTTGTGGCACTGGCCACGCCGAAACCTGCACCGTATGCCAGCTCGTACTACATCGATAACATAATTGTATTTCCGATAATGCGATTTCTTCTTAGACCGTAGGAACTTGAAGAAGACGAGCGGAGTTTTTAAATACTATCGAATATCCTGGCCTGAAATAGAGGCAAAATAAGCTACCTTATTTCGGATTGTATTGCCAAAAGAGGATTCTCTGGTCGCACAGAAGGAGAACGGCATAAAGTGCGTCCCTGTAATCGACGGAGCGCAGATCTGTAGCAGGACAATTGAGATAAGCTATGGATTCACCATGCACCGGCTGAAATCTAAATAGAAGAAAACAATTAACATATGCTGAGTTAAATTAAATCTAGGTTCAAGGCGGAACGAAATAATGTGCGCGTAAACTGCCAAAATATTTGTTCGATAGAACAGAGGATGTTTGACGAAGACCATCATGAACAATAACCTAAGAACCCCGGTCTCCAAAATTCCTCTTTCGTTCACCCCAGCCACATGATGAACTAGTGTTCTAAAACGAGGAACCCCTGTTACAAATCACTGATCGTTTGGAAGAGTATATCAGTTATTGCCTAAAGAGTGATGAGAAAACTGAAACAAGAATAATGTATTCAAAATACCACATAAGCTAGGATAACATAAACATTAGTAACATGACTGTAAATGGAATTTCCTCGCCATATTCCTCGATGGTTCGCGAATCCGGCGCAACCAGATGATTTGAGCTTGGGTGTTGGTGGAGAAATCAACCCCGAGAGGGTACCTGCCGTGCTGTAGCCTAGGAATTTGTAGCTCTTAGTAGGTGGCAAGAAATGGTGATGTTTCAAAATTCCCGGCGGTCCAAATGTCTGCTAGGAGATGCTCTGAAACCGTCGTACATGACGTAGTGGTGCTGGTTAACGTCAATCTGAGGAACAGATGAAATACAGATAGGATATAATAATTTATTTACAATAACTCATACATACGTCAATGGATCCAAATGATGGAAACAAAGCAAACGCACTAATCCCTTAGCTCTAAAACGGATAAATTCTCTGAATAGGTCGAGTAATCATCAAAAGAAGGAAACCCTAATTTCGAATTCAGTAAATACATGCAAGCTGAACGATTGTGAAAGGAAACACACTTACAATTACTCTCGAGGGTCACAACTACATGCAAATCAGCCAGACTACCAGGAGAGCTGATCGCTAGTATTGGCGAATAAAGCATTGACAGAAAACGACGATTCTTCACTTCTCCGAAACTGTCTGTGAGGTCCAATTTCACCAGAACGCCCTCTAAACCACCACTGTACAGTCGCTTGCCTACACGTGAAAAGAACACGCGGTAACGTCTAGTAAATGAATTGTGCGCCCACAGTAAAGACCGACCTTCTAAGGTTAACGAAAGCGCTGCCACAGCGGAGGAATGCCAGTGCATAACTGATCGTTTGACACGCTTGGGACGAAGAAGACGCCAGTTGGCGTCAATACTATTTCCAGATTTTAATTTGAGCGCTGCAAAGTGATGAGCGTCGAACTCATTTTCATCACTGTCTCTGTCATCGTCACTTAGTATGGGTTCGCCTTGTGCAGTAGAAGACGCAATTGTGAAGTTCCGCCGAATAATAATCTCGCCAAGAGCATTGCCTGTGGCAACAACGGGCTCTTTCGGGTGGCACGCAACACAAGTTTACTGTTTGTACGCGGAAACAGCTTCGTTGCCATCAACGGGTAAGTCGTGGCTGCAAACCGTAAAAATGACGCATCAATTGTTATTTTAAATAACCAAAGCTGAAATGGAAAAAAATCTCACCAACAAAATTCATTGAATTTTAGCCAATGGAAAAACAGCGCAGTACTGGATATTGCCGCAACAAATATGTCCTAAAACAGCTCGATTATTTCTGGTAAATCATACGTTCAAATGAAACGATTTCTTCGCATCAATATTAGGAAAAAGGGATTCCTTATTTTAAAACCCATTTCCCATTATATAGATTTGGGCTAAAATAAATTATTGGTATATAAACAATACCTGAAGGGCCACGTTCTAGCATGGCGACGTATTGTGTTTTGTTAAAAATTAACCGGTGAATTGGTTTATGGAGCTCGTATTTCTATAATAATAAATCATTAAACAACCGATAACATTTTCCCAGACTCGATATCATGGATAATTATTTTGCCATCAAGTTGTCAGCACTGACGTTCACACGACAAATCGACGTATAACTTTAACTCACTTAACGCTTTTAACGACTTACATACGCGTCTAAAAAGGGTAATATATGAGAACGCAAACCGAGGTATAATCAAGAAAGGTTTCTTGATTCAATCATACAAAGGCACGACGTTAAGTCGGTGATGGTGCGTTCGTGGGTCGAATTGGGTTCGTGTCCGGTAAAACAAAAAGGGACCAATCAGGTCACTACAAAGTCACCAGCACTCACGTTTTACACGACAAAGCCCGTAAAACTTTAATCGCTGCGAGGATTACAACACTTAAAAATACAAGATAATAGATTTGTTTACTTGTTGCTTCCTACATAAACTGGGATGGCGTTCGTTCAATTTGCGGATTTTCTCAAAAACAAATGATTGGCATTCTCAGTATCACGAATTATTTTAAGAACGGCGCGCAAGTTCATGGTCACTGTATAGAAAAACCATCTTATTAAATTACAATTAACGTTTTAAATAAACTTTCACACGAATTCTAGTCGCTTTTTTGTAATGGTCGTTTTAATATCGATTATTGGGTTTTTGTTTTAACGCTACCGGAGCCTGGCTGAATCGCGAACTTTCGTGAACGTCGCGTGAGAAACGGTGCGTGTGATTAACTTTAACCTTTTTTCTTGAGGTAAAATTACAAACTCTATGGATCACTTAGTCCCGAATCTCCTATCGAAAAGGGAGTGACAACGAAGACGTCGATTACTGGACGTCGGCCCGTTGCGACTACGCGAGTGAATATAGGAGATCTAGAAAAGAAGCTGATGGCGGCGAAGATCTACGAGCTTAAGCGTCGAGAAAGAACGCAGAAAAAGGCTCAATCGTCGCCCGTGTACGACCCGGCTAATGAACCATGGCGGCTGCCCCGTACCCCCGTCCTTCCTCAACGACAAGACCCTCCCTGTCCATTGACATATTGCCCTCCCAAGTCGATTGTTACCCCCCTTTCCCCGGCCGTGAACTCTTTGTTCTACATTGGTGACAGCGCTGGCGGGATTTATTCTACCCGTTTAGAGGGGTTGGCAATTACGATACCATTCATCACATAGGGAAACGTAAGCAGAGAACTACCTATGGTTCTAACATCAGATAATATCCAGAGCTTCGGCGAAGCGCAGATGAAATCAGCCATTGCTAGTAAAATGGAGTCTTCACTACTCCTTCAATGGGACGGGGTCTTAGACTTGGGCCTATCCCTCGAACGATCCATGGGAGCTCTGCTAGGGACAACGGAAGCGACGGAGGTAGGGAATATCGAGGCATGCCTCAAGGTAAGCCAAAGGGTTAACGAACCAACGGTTCTGTTTGCCCTGCGAGTACAGGCGGATGTCTGCAACAGTATAAAACCAGGGGTAATTAGAAACCAAGTGACGGTCCTTGCCGTCATCAACGGCCTCCTCCCTGGGTTCCGCTCGCGCCTCCCTAGCGACCCACCCACCGACCTCCCGCTACTGAAGGTAACACTCCAGACAATCCTGGAGAAATTTCCCGACGCAGCCCAGGGCCCCACGACGACCGACGCTCCCCAAATTTCCCGTCTCCTGGACCGAATGAACACTCGCTTTCAGCAGAGCTGACCCCGGAGAGACCCGTCTATCGCGGCCGACGGACAATGTTACAAGTTTTACCAACGAGGCCACATCCAGCGGTTCTGCCCTACGATGACCGGAACCAGACCGCGTAATTCACCCGTTCTACCCATATCCGTTTATTCCGTAGGTTTTAGACCAGTAGACCTGCTTGTAATAAAAGTGCTGATTGGTAATAAGGAAGTAGACGCCCTTGTCGACTCGGGCTGCGTAGACCAGATCTTTATCTTCCGTCGAATATTGCAACATCGATTTCAATACTTTTGCAATGCATTTCGCACATAATTCGTATTTTCTAAAATACCAAATCTTCATAATTCTTATCTTTATATGCCCACACTCGATTAATCATATCAGCCATTGAAGAGACGATTAGAAAGCGCACAAACCTCTCGAATACGAGCATAGTCATAGTTGAACACTTATTGAAATAATACACTGAATTACTAATTGAGATTTTTGTGCATCATCAAGCTCACGTCAGTAATCAACGAATCCTAATTGTCAATAATGGGGATATTCCGAAGCCCAAACGTCGAAAAACTCGGCTATCAAGGATTACTAATGGGTCCATGGCCAATATGACGCGGGGCAAAAAGCGTAAATTAGTGGAGTCGTCGTTGGAAGAATCCCGGTCTGGTAGTGTGGTATGTTAATTGCCTTATCAAAGGTCGATATCAATTCATAAATGTATTCTAGGTATTGTTGAGAATAACTATCTTATTTAATTATAAGGAACGTGTTTAGTAACCTTTTACATACTTTCACATTGCTTTGTTAATTCTCGTCTCCATTAAGAGTTTTGTTTTAATGAATCATAAGTTGGGTTTAGAAGGGTAGAGAGGAGTTCTTTTACAATATGTAAATGTGTATTCACGATTACTATTAACAAAAAATATATACAGGGAAGTAATCGATATTTTACAGACCCCAAAGAACACGAGGTTGACCTCGGTTGTAGTTTGGCTTTAGCCGCTAATGAGTCGCTGTCCCGATCACCACTTTCATCGGTCTGTTGAAGACACGACAAATACAATGGTAGTAAATAACACTCACAATAAAAATGCGTACCAACTCGTGCCTCCTGTTGTGCTTGTGCTAAAGCCTCGGTGTCGACATGGGGCGTTGTGGTCAAACCATTTATCCACCGGTCGTCGAATTGTTTGCTGCGCGCGCGATTCCTAACCAGGACCAACTGGCCTTGGTGTTGGTCCTTTTCACGCCGTTGGCTGCGACTCAGCTCACGGAGTTTTTGCGCTCGGCTTCGAATATACTGTTCTGCGTCGGCTCGGGCCTCCGGGACAGCCCTTGGTCTACACACGCCGTCCCCGAGCGATTGCTCTTCGACTCGCTGGATCTCTTGGTCAATTCCGAGCCAGGGTCTCCGTCCTAGTTGGACCTCGAACGGGCTGTGGCGCGTCGTACTGTGTTTTGTCGTTCGATAGGCCCAGTCTGCCTCCTAACTAAGCCCAACCGCATTCTTCTTATTCTTTGTCGAAGCTGTCTCCTGCTAGAGGATTAACCGGCTTCATGAATGTCGCGAACCGTGTCGATCGAAGTCTAGCTGGGAGCAGATTTTGTCCAATTCTTTCTCCAACTGCGCACTCCGTAGACGGAATGGAAATCCACGTCGGCTTTAATCGAACCTACCCATGTTGTAGTTGCCCGTCGCTGTTTCTACGCCTCCACCCCCTTAACGCAGCAGCACTCGGAATTCCTCAACGGCCGTCGTCGTGGACGCTGCAGTTGACATCTCCCGTCGAGATCACAATTCCGGCTTCATGGCTGAGTACAACAATCAGAAAATATTTGGAAGACTTCGAAAACGTACGATTATGTAAACAATATTACAACAATATTTTATATATTGCGTAACATCGATAAATAAAACTTAAAAATACTATGTTGCTTTATTTTTGGAAGATATTTATATAGGGGTTTATTTCGTTGCAAAATAAATTTGACTCGCGTCGGGCGTGGCTGCTTTCGCCGTTCTACGACAGGAGATCGCCATCAACCAATCGGCGGTTTCACGAAAGAAGTTTCACTGCGACGGAGAAACGCTTCGGCAGTTTCGAACGCCAATTACTAGTTACGGTTTATTCGGCCATGCGGCACATAAAACATT
The DNA here is from genome assembly GCA_028672205.1 of Proteocephalus fallax. Classification (NCBI taxonomy): domain Eukaryota; kingdom Metazoa; phylum Platyhelminthes; class Cestoda; order Proteocephalidea; family Proteocephalidae; genus Proteocephalus; species Proteocephalus fallax. The sequence goes on from JAPUBX010002517.1 coordinate 10,629, forward strand.
GGGACGTCGAGGCGTCGACTCTAATGGTTTTTGCGGACCATTTACCACTCGTTTCTGCTTTCCGTTAAGCAGAAAGAGAAATCCGAAAATTAGACTTTCGGTCGCAATTTAAAATCCCATTCAGACACTTTGAGGGAAACGAAAACCAAGTCGCTGATGCTCTTGTTACCGACGACGATGCCTATCCCTTCCGTTGTCCAACCGAACGATCACGATTCTTTTACCGTCAAAACAAGACTCCACTAAAACGGATGCCTGTTTTCGCCACGTACACCTTCCTATATATTTTAGGGGTGCTGTATTCTGTTGACATGCAAGATGACCTTTAGCGGTTTCAATACCCACTTTTTGCCAGTTAAAGGCCACCAGTAATTTAAAATAATCAGCAAAACTTTTTTTACTAACTAATTTTTGCCAATCGCAGAAATGATGCAAACCTTTACCGAATACAAAATGGAGGTGGAGAGAAGTTCTTTTACAATATGCAAATGTGTATTCACGATTACTATTAACAAAAAATATATACATTCCGTCAATCAACAACCGGGAGTAAATCGAAGTCTCGTAAGATGGACTGCAACGGGTAGTGCGTTTAGAAAGTTGACACTCCTAAAATCCCTTAACTCAATAATTTTACTTCGAGCTCAAAATCTAAATTCCTCTGCGTTATTTTTAACAGTCGGTTATCATGGAGTGATCATGTGGATGCCGTCTTTGATAAATGCCGCCGACTCTGCTTCCTAATTCGTCGGTTCAGGAGACTTGGCTTAAGCTCTAGCCATATAAAAAAATTGTTCATGCCTGTATAATTCCCCTCATTGTATATTGTTCTCCAATAATTTTCCCCGGCCTTGAATGTACTGACTTATCAACCCTTCATAGACTTTTTAAAATAATCTCGTTTTCTAGGTGTCTGCCTATTCTCTCTATTCAAGACATCATCATTTAACGTCATTTAAATAATTTTTCACTAATCGCAACTCGTATTTTAAGTGACCCCTCCCATCCCCTCTATTCCAGTTTATCTGAATGTAAATATCTTCGACCAATGCGTAGACTATACCGTTCAATACCAACAAGAACAGCGGCATATCGCAATTCGGTCATTCACTATTTGTCCCGATTTTTATTATCACCAGAGCAGGTGACACAGGAACTAAAAGACAATTTTCACATCGAATACTTGCCTATTTTTACTGCTGAAAGTTATCGTCCTCGTGACCTTTATAAAGCGAATACCATTATTATAATTATTGTGGTGAAGAAGCGACACCCACGTTGAATAATACCACTTTTAACCAATAAACCTTATTAATTATTCTCAAAAATAAAATCATTTCTGTATGACCTCCCTGTTCATTAACTATTAAAAGGCAGGTGTTTGTTAGAATCGATCGCGAGAAGTGGTTTAACAATTAGGGTTAAGGTTTTGCTTGGTTCTGAGGCGATTTTGTTTTTCCTTAATGCTGTGAGACTTGATAACCAAGGGCTGAGGAGCAAAAATATATGACCGGACTGCTTATTATTATCTCGCTAATAAAGCGCACTTGTATGTATCACTATATTTCAGACGACTTTAATCAATAAATTAGTTGTCCTAACAAGCAAAGCTAGAGAAATCGCCAGTGCTTGATTAACTCAATTTAAGTATTGTTTTATTACTTAAGACGGACTAGAGTCAATAAATAGTCATGATAGCAACAGCTGTGACGGAAAACTTAAATCAATGTATGAGTTACAGACTTTTCCCGAACCCAAGGTAGAAGTAGGATTTATTAAATATAGCAAGCAAGCCTATTAATGTTTAAATGCTGTTTTAATGTTTAACAGGAATAGAGGAAATAACAACGAGGTAATGGCGGCCATAGAAGGCCTTGTCCATAACGCGCGCGAGACAGTTTCCTCCACCCGGCCTCCAGGTTGCTAGATTACAAGCCTACGCCACTACGCTCGGCTAAAGAACTTATAAAATAATTATGTTTAATAACAATAATTGTAGTCGCTTTATTGAGGTCACGAGGACCAACACTTGCAGCAGTATAACAAGTGTAAGATTTGAAAATTTTCTTTTAGTTCCTGCTTCACATGCTCTGGTGGTACTAAAAATTGGGACAAATAAGGAATCACAAGATTGCGATATGCCGCCGTTATTCTTTGTATTAAACGGTATAGTCAACGCATTGGTCGAAGAAATTTACATTTTGATTAACTGGAATAGAGGGAGTGGGAAGGGTCACTTAAAATACGAGCAGCGATTAGTTTACAATTATTTAAGTGGCGTTGAACGATTATTTCTTGAATAGAGAGAATAAACAGACCACAAGAAAACGAGATTATTTTACGGTGCCTAAACCTCGTAACGTCTAAGCGAACAAAACCTTCTTAAACGTCTTCACCATGCTACAAACCACACAGTATCGCAAAGTATTTATAACACAGAGAGTTCGTATTAGATTATATAAATTTGTTTTATATATTTTTTTATATTTAATCTTCCGGCAACATGTAAACCTAAGTCGCTTTAATTACCGATTTAGGTAGAATTGTGTTCATTTCGGTCTAAGTAAACATCAATTTATACCTGAGTCGAGATCACCGTACATAAGTTCAATGACAAGTAGTCATCATTTGATTCGTCAGTATTTGCTATAAGTTCATCAGGTTGTGATTTCCCTTTTCAGTTTGCTTTGAACGTACGCAGCCTTGGTTTGTCAAAACGTTGTATTTTCATGCCCTCCCGTTTATTTTTTTAGTATTGTGCAGTCTTATTTTTATGTTAGGAAAATGTATTTTTTGGCGCATGGTTAATTCGGCCCGTAATTTTAGATATTCTTCTTCAAATGGATGCCCAAAAGAAAAGTAAGTCTAATTGCGATCTCGCGTTGTGTTAATCTTAAAATTGCAAACAACTTTTTCAACTGATTAAATGAATGTGTATTTTAACTTTTTCCAGATTTAAAATCGGTTACCTGTAGCCAATGCGCTATGGAATTTACTCGGCAATCGAACCTTAACGCCCACATTAAAGTGAAACATAATGGTTTGTGTTTTTAATGCATCAAATGATTTATTTCACTAAACCGTTGTTAATGCATTGTCTTTTCGTGGTTGTCTTTCATGTGAGAAACGTCTCGAATGCGAGGAATGTGGAAAATTGTTTCGCAAAAAAGCAACCTTACAAACCACGTTGAGGCCATTCATAAACGAAAACAATTTTCCACATTCTTCGCATTCGAGACGTTTCTCACATGAAAGACAACCACGAAAAGACAATGCATTAACAACGGTTTAGTGAAATAAATCATTTGATGCATTAAAAACACAAACCATTATGTTTCACTTTAATGTGGGCGTTAAGGTTCGAATGCCGAGTAAATTCCATAGCGCATTGGCTACAGGTAACCGATTTTAAATCTGGAAAAAGTTAAAATACACATTCATTTAATCTGTTGAATAAGTTGTTTGAAATTTTAAGATTAACACAACGCGAGATCGCAATTAGACTTACTTTTCTTTTGGGCATCCATTTGAAGAAGAATATCTAAAATTACGGGCCGAATTAACCATGCGCCAAAAAATACATTTTCCTAACATAAAAATAAGACTGCACAATACTAAAAAAATAAACGGGAGGGCATGAAAATACAACGTTTTGACAAACCAAGGCTGCGTACGTTCAAAGCAAACTGAAAAGGGAAATCACAACCTGATGAACTTATAGCAAATACTGACGAATCAAATGATGACTACTTGTCATTGAACTTATGTACGGTGATCTCGACTCAGGTATAAATTGATGTTTACTTAGACCGAAATGAACACAATTCTACCTAAATCGGTAATTAAAGCGACTTAGGTTTACATGTTGCCGGAAGATTAAATATAAAAAAATATATAAAACAAATTTATATAATCTAATACGAACTCTCTGTGTTATAAATACTTTGCGATACTGTGTGGTTTGTAGCATGGTGAAGACGTTTAAGAAGGTTTTGTTCGCTTAGACGTTACGAGGTTTAGGCACCGTAAAATAATCTCGTTTTCTTGTGGTCTGTTTATTCTCTCTATTCAAGAAATAATCGTTCAACGCCACTTAAATAATTGTTCACTAATCGCTGCTCGTATTTTAAGTGACCCTTCCCACTCCCTCTATTCCAGTTAATCTAAATGTAAATTTCTTCGACCAATGCGTTGACTATACCGTTTAATACAAAGAATAACGGCGGCATATCGCAATCTTGTGATTCCTTATTTGTCCCGACTTGAAGTTTCACCAGAGCAGGTGAAACAGGAACTAAAAGAAAATTTTCAAATCTAACACTTGTTATACTGCTGCAAGTGTTGGTCCTCGTGACCTCAATAAAGCGACTACAATTATTGTTATTAAACATAATTATTTTTATAAATTCTTTAGCCGAGCGTAGTGGCGTACGCTTGTAATCTAGCAACCTGGAGGCCGGGTGGAGGAAACTGTCTCGCGCGCGTTATGGACAAGGCCTTCTATGGCCGCCATTACCTCGTTGTTATTTCCTCCATTCCTGTTAAACATTAAAACAGCATTTAAACATTAATAGGCTTGCTTGCTATATTTAATAAATCCTACTTCTACCTTGGGTTCGGGAAAAGTCTGTAACTCATACATTGATTTAAGTTTTCCGTCACAGCTGTTGCTATCATGACTATTTATTGACTCTAGTCCGTCTTAAGTAATAAAACAATACTTAAATTGAGTTAATCAAGCACTGGCGATTTCTCTAGCTTTGCTTGTTAGGACAACTAATTTATTGATTAAAGTCGTCTGAAATATAGTGATACATACAAGTGCGCTTTATTAGCGAGATAATAATAAGCAGTCCGGTCATATATTTTTGCTCCTCAGCCCTTGGTTATCAAGTCTCACAGCATTAAGGAAAAACAAAATCGCCTCAGAACCAAGCAAAACCTTAACCCTAATTGTTAAACCACTTCTCGCGATCGATTCTAACAAACACCTGCCTTTAAATAGTTAATGAACAGGGAGGTCATACAGAAATGATTTTATTTTTGAGAATAATTAATAAGGTTTATTGGTTAATATTGGTATTATTCAACTAGGGTGTCGCTTCTTCACCACAATAATTATAATAATGGTATTCGCTTTATTAAGGTCACGAGGACGATAACTTTCAGCAGTAATAATACGCAAGTATTAGATGTGAAAATTGTCTTTTAGTTCCTGTGTCACATGCACTGGTGATAATAAAAATCGGGACAAATAGTGAATGACCGAATTGCGATATGCCGCTGTTTTTGTTGGTATTGAACGGTATAGTCTACGCATTGGTCGAAGATATTTACATTAGGATAAACTGGAATTGAGGGGATGGGAGAGGTCACTTAAAATACGAGTTGCAATTAGTGAAAAATTATTTAAATGACGTTGAATGATGATGTCTTGAATAGAGAGAATAGGCAGACACCTAGAAAACGAGATTATTTTAAAAAGTCTATGAAGGGTTGATTAGTCAGTGCATTTAAAGCCGGGGAAAATTATTGGAGAACAATATACAATGAGGGGAATTATACAGGCATGAACAAATTTTTATATGGCTAGAGCTTAAGCCAAGTCTCCTGAACCGACGAACTAGGAAGCAGAGTCGACGGCATTTATCAAAGACGGCATCCACATGATCACTCCATGATAACCGACTGTTAAAAATAACGCCGAGGAATTTAGATTTTGAGCTTGAAGCGAAATTATTGAGTTAAGGGATTCTAGGAGTGTCAACTTTCTTAACGCACTGCCCGTTGCAGTCCATCTTACGAGACTTCGATTTACTCCCGGTTGTTGATTGACGGAATGTATATATTTTTTTGTTAATAGTAATCGTGAATACACATTTGCATATTGTTAAAGAACTTCTCTCCACCTCCATTTTGTATTCGGTAAAGGTTGCATCATTTCTGCGATTGGCAAAAATTCGTTAGTAAAAAAAGGTTTGCTGATTATTTTAAATTACTGGTGGCCTTTAACTGGCAAAAAGTTGGTATTGACACCGCTAAAGGTCATCTTGCATGTCAACAGAATACAGCACCCCTTCGAGTGAGGTAAGGGTCCTAAAAGATATAGGAAGGTGAACGTGGCGAAAACAGGAATCCGTTGGGATGGAGTCTTGTTTTGACGGTAACAGAATCGTGATCGTTCGGTTGAACAAAGGAAGGGCTAGGCATCGTCGTCGGTAAAAAGAGCATCAGCGACTTGGTTTTCGTTTCCCTCAAAGTGTCTGAATGGGATTTTAAATTGCGACCGAAAGTCTAATTTTCGGATTTCTCTTCCTGCTGAACGGAAAGCAGAAACGAGTGTAAAATGGTCCGCAAAAACCATTAGAGTTGACGCCTCGACGTCCCAAAGTTTTATGTGCCGCATGGCCGAATAAACCGTGCCTAGTAATTGGCGTGCAAAACTGCCGAAGCGTTTCTCCGTCGCAGTGAAAATGCTTTCGTGAAACCGCCGATTGGTTGATGGCGATCTCCTGTCGTAGAACGGCACACTACCAGACCGGGATTCTTCCAACGACGACTCCACTAATTTACGCTTTTTGCCCCGCATTATATTGGCCTATGACCCATTAGTAATCCTTGATAGCCGCGTTTTTCGACGTTTGGGCTTCGGAATATCCCCATTATTGACAATTAGGATTCGTTGATTACTGACGTGAGCTTGATGATGCACAAAAATCTCAATTAGTAATTCAGTGTATTATTTCAATAAGTGTTCAACTATGACTATGCTCGTATTCGAGAGGTTTGTGCGCTTTCTAATCGTCTCTTCAATGGCTGATATGATTAATCGTATGTGGGCATATAAAGATAAGAATTATGAAGATTTGGTATTTTAGAAAATACGAATTATGTGCGAAATGCATTGCAAAAGTATTGAAATCGATGTTGCAATATTCGACGGAAGATAAAGATCTGGTCTACGCAGCCCGAGTCGACAAGGGCGTCTACTTCCTTATTACCAATCAGCACTTTTATTACAAGCAGGTCTACTGGTCTAAAACCTACGGAATAAACGGATATGGGTAGAACGGGTGAATTACGCGGTCTGGTTCCGGTCATCGTAGGGCAGAACCGCTGGATGTGGCCTCGTTGGTAAAAATTGTAACATTGTCCGTCGGCCGCGATGGACGGGTCTCTCCGGGGTCAGCTCTGCTGAAAGCGAGTGTTCATTCGGTCCAGGAGACGGGAAATTTGGGGAGCGTCGGTCGTCGTGAGGCCCTGGGCTGCGTCGGGAAATTTCTCCAGGATTGTCTGGAGTGTTACCTTCAGTAGCGGGAGGTCGGTGGGTGGGTCGCTAGGGAGGCGCGAGCGGAACCCAGGGAGGAGGCCGTTGATGACGGCAAGGACCGTCACTTGGTTTCTAATTACCCCTGGTTTTATACTGTTGCAGACATCCGCCTGTACTCGCAGGGCAAACAGAACCGTTGGTTCGTTAACCCTTTGGCTTACCTTGAGGCATGCCTCGATATTCCCTACCTCCGTCGCTTCCGTTGTCCCTAGCAGAGCTCCCATGGATCGTTCGAGGGATAGGCCCAAGTCTAAGACCCCGTCCCATTGAAGGAGTAGTGAATACTCCATTTTACTAGCAATGGCTGATTTCATCTGCGCTTCGCCGAAGCTCTGGATATTATCTGATGTTAGAACCATAGGTAGTTCTCTGCTTACGTTTCCCTATGTGATGAATGGTATCGTAATTGCCAACCCCTCTAAACGGGTAGAATAAATCCCGCCAGCGCTGTCACCAATGTAGAACAAAGAGTTCACGGCCGGGGAAAGGGGGGTAACAATCGACTTGGGAGGGCAATATGTCAATGGACAGGGAGGGTCTTGTCGTTGAGGAAGGACGGGGGTACGGGGCAGCCGCCATGGTTCATTAGCCGGGTCGTACACGGGCGACGATTGAGCCTTTTTCTGCGTTCTTTCTCGACGCTCAAGCTCGTAGATCTTCGCCGCCATCAGCTTCTTTTCTAGATCGCCTATATTCACTCGCGTAGTCGCAACGGGCCGACGTCCAGTAATCGACGTCTTCGTTGTCACTCCCTTTTCGATAGGAGATTCGGGACTCGGTGATCCATAGAGTTTGTAATTTTACCTCAAGAAAAAAGGTTAAAGTTAATCACACGCACCGTTTCTCACGCGACGTTCACAAAAGTTCGCGATTCAGCCAGGCTCCGGTAGCGTTAAAACAAAAACCCAATAATCGATATTAAAACGACCATAACAAAAAAGCGACTAGAATTCGTGTGAAAGTTTATTTAAAACGTTAATTGTAATTTAATAAGATGGTTTTTTATACAGTGACCATGAACTTGCGCGCCGTTCTAAAAATATTTCGTGATACTGAGAATGCCAATCATTTGTTTTTGAGAAAATCCGCAAATTGAACGAACGCCATCCCAGTTTATGTAGGAAGCAACAAGTAAACAAATCTATTATCTTGTATTTTTAAGTGTTGTAATCCTCGCAGCGATTAAAGTTTTACGGGCTTTGTCGTGTAAAACGTGAGTGCTGGTGACTTTGTAGTGACCTGATTGGTCCCTTTTTGTTTTACCGGACACGAACCCAATTCGACCCACGAACGCACCATCACCGACTTAACGTCGTGCCTTTGTATGATTGAATAAATAAACCTTTCTTGATTATACCTCGGTTTGCGTTCTCATATATTACCCTTTTTAGACGCGTATGTCGTAAAAAGGTTAAGTGGGTTAAGTTATCGTCGAGTCTTCGAATCACGACATTGGCGAGCATAATTGTTGCGGATTTTCTTCTGATGAGCGCCCCCATTGAGGAATCTTCTGATCCACCGTCAGATCTACTATGATCAACGTCATTTTCGAACATTTTCTTCCATTTCTACTAATATCGTTCTGCGAAAATTACAGGCCACTAAAAAGACGACGTTTTCACTACAATCTATTTTTATCACCCATATTCGACCGAAACAGGATGTGCGTTACCTACTTCTTCGACCGCTTTGTGTCAATTCTAATGCCAACCATGCTACGACGCATACGACTCGCATCGATCGACACGAAAGCGAACAGCAGAAGGTTTTTTTTCAAACAAAGACGTAATCTCCTGACCGCTTTGTGTCAATTCAAATGCCAACAATGCTACGACGCATACGACTCGCATTGATCGACAAGAAAGCCAGGCTAAGCCGATTTCTCACCATTCTGTTCTAACCTCAACCACCTTTTGTCGATCCGAACGCCATCCATGCTACGATGCATACGAATCGCATCGGTAGACACGATAAGAACCTTTTTTTTCCAATTCGCAATCAACCCGAACTGACTGGCCAACCAAACGACGCGATTCCCCCAGAAAACTCTCCTGTGTCATCTTCTGTTGCCCCTGCCCGAATCAGTCCGGAGCCGCCTGACGCACGGACGACCTCCCGCACAAGAAGCGGTCGTATCAGCCGCACACCCCCGCATCTAACAAACTTTGCCCGTTAATTTACCGTCTGTTAACCTGCAACCCCGCCAGCCATCCTTATTGTATCTCTTCCCCTGACGACGAAGAGTCTAAGGGGGAGCCATGTAGTGACCTGATTGGTCCCTTTTTGTTTTACCGGACACGAACCCAATTCGACCCACGAACGCACCATCTCCGACTTAACGTCGTGCCTTTGTATGATTGAATCAAGAAACCTTTCTTGATTATACCTCGGTTTGCGTTCTCATATATTACCCTTTTTAGACGCGTGTGTCGTAAAAAGGTTAAGTGGGTTAAGTTATCGTCGAGTCTTTGAATCACGACAACTTGATGGCAAAATAATTATCCATGATATCGAGTCTGGGAAAATGTTATCGGTTGTTTAATGATTTATTATTATAGAAATACGAGCTCCATAAACCAATTCACCGGTTAATTTTTAACAAAACACAATACGTCGCCATGCTAGAACGTGGCCCTTCAGGTATTGTTTATATACCAATAATTTATTTTAGCCCAAATCTATATAATGGGAAATGGGTTTTAAAATAAGGAATCCCTTTTTCCTAATATTGATGCGAAGAAATCGTTTGATTTGAACGTATGATTTACCAGAAATAATCGAGCTGTTTTAGGACATATTTGTTGCGGCAATATCCAGTACTGCGCTGTGTCTACATTGGCTAAAATTCAATGAATTTTGTTGGTGAGATTTTTTTCCATTTCAGCTTTGGTTATTTAAAATAACAATTGATGCGTCATTTTTACGGTTTGCAGCCACGACTTACCCGTTGATGGCAACGAAGCTGTTTCCGCGTACAAACAGTAAACTTGTGTTGCGTGCCACCCGAAAGAGCCCGTTGTTGCCACAGGCAATGCTCTTGGCGAGATTATTATTCGGCGGAACTTCACAATTGCGTCTTCTACTGCACAAGGCGAACCCATACTAAGTGACGATGACAGAGACAGTGATGAAAATGAGTTCGACGCTCATCACTTTGCAGCGCTCAAATTAAAATCTGGAAATAGTATTGACGCCAACTAGCGTCTTCTTCGTCCCAAGCGTGTCAAACGATCAGTTATGCACTGGCATTCCTCCGCTGTGGCAGCGCTTTCGTTAACCTTAGAAGGTCGGTCTTTACTGTGGGCGCACAATTCATTTACTAGACGTTACCGCGTGTTCTTTTCACGTGTAGGCAAGCGACTGTACAGTGGTGGTTTAGAGGGCGTTCTGGTGAAATTGGACCTCACAGACAGTTTCGGAGAAGTGAAGAATCGTCGTTTTCTGTCAATGCTTTATTCGCCAATACTAGCGATCAGCTCTCCTGGTAGTCTGGCTGATTTGCATGTAGTTGTGACCCTCGAGAGTAATTGTAAGTGTGTTTCCTTTCACAATCGTTCAGCTTGCATGTATTTACTGAATTCGAAATTAGGGTTTCCTTCTTTTGATGATTACTCGACCTATTCAGAGAATTTATCCGTTTTAGAGCTAAGGGATTAGTGCGTTTGCTTTGTTTCCATCATTTGGATCCATTGACGTATGTATGAGTTATTGTAAATAAATTATTATATCCTATCTGTATTTCATCTGTTCCTCAGATTGACGTTAACCAGCACCACTACGTCATGTACGACGGTTTCAGAGCATCTCCTAGCAGACATTTGGACCGCCGGGAATTTTGAAACATCACCATTTCTTGCCACCTACTAAGAGCTACAAATTCCTAGGCTACAGCACGGCAGGTACCCTCTCGGGGTTGATTTCTCCACCAACACCCAAGCTCAAATCATCTGGTTGCGCCGGATTCGCGAACCATCGAGGAATATGGCGAGGAAATTCCATTTACAGTCATGTTACTAATGTTTATGTTATCCTAGCTTATGTGGTATTTTGAATACATTATTCTTGTTTCAGTTTTCTCATCACTCTTTAGGCAATAACTGATATACTCTTCCAAACGATCAGTGATTTGTAACAGGGGTTCCTCGTTTTAGAACACTAGTTCATCATGTGGCTGGGGTGAACGAAAGAGGAATTTTGGAGACCGGGGTTCTTAGGTTATTGTTCATGATGGTCTTCGTCAAACATCCTCTGTTCTATCGAACAAATATTTTGGCAGTTTACGCGCACATTATTTCGTTCCGCCTTGAACCTAGATTTAATTTAACTCAGCATATGTTAATTGTTTTCTTCTATTTAGATTTCAGCCGGTGCATGGTGAATCCATAGCTTATCTCAATTGTCCTGCTACAGATCTGCGCTCCGTCGATTACAGGGACGCACTTTATGCCGTTCTCCTTCTGTGCGACCAGAGAATCCTCTTTTGGCAATACAATCCGAAATAAGGTAGCTTATTTTGCCTCTATTTCAGGCCAGGATATTCGATAGTATTTAAAAACTCCGCTCGTCTTCTTCAAGTTCCTACGGTCTAAGAAGAAATCGCATTATCGGAAATACAATTATGTTATCGATGTAGTACGAGCTGGCATACGGTGCAGGTTTCGGCGTGGCCAGTGCCACACAAAGAGATGGAATTTGCTGATTCATCAGCAAATCTTTACCACCACACGTGGAACCCAGTCTGGTTAAATCCCTCTCGAATAAGTCGGTTTTCTTTAACGCAGGGTTTCCATTCTTTTCAGATGCAAGCCCGGTGATTAGTTTTTAGTTGTGGACGATGAATCGCACTCTTATTGGATGCTTGTTACATCCGTTCAGACGCGCCAAAGTGGCCATCTCCCCAAATTCTGCCTCGAGGTGCATCCCGTTGGTTATGCATTTATCTGTTGGTGTACTGCCTAAACTGATATAATTGACCAAATTGTAGGTCTTATTTCTTCAATTCAAAGGGTCATTCTTTTGTAGAAAGTATATCCTGATATCATCGATCGACTTCAATTTTTTCACGAAGATAGTTCTGCCCTCGAACAACAGGAGTTACTATGACAAAGTAAGTAGTGTTTGTGTCATTTTCGTCGTTTTGTAGTAGCCTTAGTTTGCTGCGCTCCAAATTTATGTGAAATAAGACGCCTTTTCCCACGAAACGTGCTTGAGCATGCAAATACGATGCATTTTGGTAGATTTTCAAACAATAGTAGTAGGAAATAGCCGCAAAATATGATAGAAACTTAAACAGTGAGTCCTGTCTGGTCTGACAATGTTTCTCAGTCAATAACAAATATTTTGTATTGCGAGTCTAGTTGGGTATAATAAAAATGCTGTTGAAACATTAGAAAAGCGAACAGTGACGATACATTTCATAAATACAATGTGAAAATTGATGTGTTTTGTAATCTGCAGACGGACCCCAGAACGAATTGCTGCTCCCCGCACACCGCAAACGCCGACTGGAGACCGATGCCGAGGTTAAAAGGACCCTGACACAGATCAGTCAGTATCCCGTACAATCGGCCCCTCCGCCCGAGCAATTGTTGGCACAGCTCTTCAAGAAACCCCACAATTTGTAATTTGATGCGACATGTGGTTTTTGTGTGTACAGGCGTTCGTGAAATAGTGACAATAAACGATTTTTCGAATGTGTATCCAATTTTTCGATATGATAACAGTCTTCCGTCACCACTTCGGTTGGTAGTATTATTCACGGCAACATCTAACTGGAGGAAAAAAACAGATATGGTCTTACCTTTGAGGGTTTTAATGACGACATGCCAGCATTCTTCCCGTTTATCGCCGAGTGTCAAGGTGCCCCTGTAGATATCCCCATAGCTCCTCCCGGTGGCAATGAGATTGTCCACCTGCACAGACTTGCCCGAGAGGGGCCATCGGCTCCTATCCAGTTTCACATATTCCGCCGCGTCTTCCGGGGTCAGCGAGGGAGGCGTGGGGTTCGCAGACGTCTGGGTTGCGTTGCGCGCGGTGCATTCGCCTTACAACTGCTTCTCAAACAGCGTTTTTGTGCGCGTTTCCAGCATCTTCCAGACAGCATCCGAGGAATCCTGGCGTTTCTTGTAAATCCACGATGCCACCAAAAGCACAGAGGCGACGCAAACCGCGAAACCAACAGGAAGGCCACTTATACATCCAGAGCTGGTGCCTTGAAAACCAAACAGAAAATGCGAACTCGGTTATGTTGGAAAACAATAGACTGCCCTCTAAGAACAGGGTTTTCAAGTCCCAGCGTCTTTTTCAAATTCAAATTAAACACACATATCGAATGGAGAATAATCATCTCTTTATTGATATATACAGTCTACAATTTATGAATGATATATTGCGAATGTCTCCCGAATGCACTCTTCGTTCTGTAACGTTTTTCGATAACGTTTCTGTATAATTGGGACTCTATCTCTGAGATTATGCGCATAATGGTGTCGTTCTAGGCTTCACCTGTTTCTTGTTTGCGTATTTATCCGGCGATTTGGGCATTCTTGTGAAAATCAAAGAAAAGCCTGCTTATCTCTTGAAAATCGCGCCTTCCATATGAATAGAAGGGTTGAAAATATCACGATAACTGATTAATTTAACCAATAGCATTAGGCAGGAGAAAACGTACACTGTCCCGTTTACGGAGGGGAACGCCTGCCAATGTGAATGTAGAAGAAGTTGTTAGGGCGATAGATAATGTGGACTCAATTGGCAATCTGTCGGGGATCCCTGTGCACGACCATGAAAATTACCAGGTCAATATCTCCTAACCGATAATCGCCGGGAATATTGGTCGAGACATGTCGAAATCGTCGGCAGATTGGTTGGGCTGGAACGTCAATTAGTAAAAAGCACGCTGACGTTTGATCGACGTCAAAACACTCCGTGTTTGGCAGAGATAATTGTGAATTTTGATGAATAATACGGTGGTTGACGATGCCGACTATTATGATTGAAAAGAGAGAGCCAGGAAAATATGATTCTTTCCGTCTTTCCGTAATGACTCAATCTAACGTTATGGAGTATCGTTTTTTAGGATCTAAAACAGAAAAAAACAGTTTCTAAGGTCTACAACATTTGATAGCAATACAAAAATTGTAATCCAAATATGTTGTAGTCTCTCTATGATCCGCGTAATAAATCAGTAGTTATGTGCTTAAATGGTCGCACCACAGTAAAAACGTGATGAATTCGTGTTTCGATGTGTTCAGCAGTATACCATTCTCATAGGGTCACTCGACAACCTCTGTAATCGCCTGGTAATCCGGGTGTGCGTCAGAGTCGTGACAAAAGGTCAGGTCGTCGACGACATTTCATTGGATCAACCGCGATTTGTGAAAACAATTTGATTGTTTTATATTGGTGTTCATAGTGATGTGTCTCCTAAGTAACCATACATAGGTTTAATTTGATGTCTTCGGATAGTCGTAATAGACGTTGTGCTGTACAAACACTTGAAATAGGATATATATATATCTAAATGCACGCTCAAGAAATAACGGGCATGCTAGGTGTTATTACTAGCGCGGTGTAATCGCAGTTCTGGAATCTATTTTGAACCGCCGTTACTCATGGTTTTGTTTCCAGTTCCCCGATTTAGAGCACCATCTGGGTAGACGACAGACAATCCTAACTTTATTTCAATTGCCACACGAGGATAATTGCTATATGTTGACTGGGGATAACATCACTTATTCGAAAGAATTATGCTTACTCGCGTCATTACAGTCAATCAACGTTTAATAAACTGGCACATTGTAAACATGTTTAAAACTGATTAAAACCTCAATGTCGTCATAGCCGCTCATTTAAACGCATTTAAACGTTTTAGAAATCGAAATGAGTAGCAGCAGAGATAAATTTTTATTGATGGTGACACAATTATATCTATTAACCTCGAATTCGACGCCTTCAAAGGTATTAAGCAAATACTTTCAACATGCAATACCACCCCGACGCTTATAATGACCTTGAAAAGTGGTACTTTGACAAGCTGATGGCAGGAGGCGGTGCGTTAATTTTGCCTTCAAAACCACTGCCTATGCGTCGGCCAGCTGTTCCCAAATACTGAAATGGCGTTGAATAATAGCATCAAGCTCAAAGTCGGACTTGTTTACTTTTCATAGGCTTTTTAAAATAATTTAGTTTTCTAGTGGTCTTCATATTCTCTCCGTTCAAGAAATCGAAGTGTAACACCACTTCAATAGTTTTAAACTCCTTGCTGCTCGTGTATTAGATGACCTTTTCTATCCCCTCAATTCAAGGTTTAATCTCTTCGACCAATGTATAGGATATATTGTTCAATATTACAAGAAAAGCGGCATGTCGGAATTCGTTCGTTTTCTAATGTGTCGGCATTCTTTTCATTGAATGGCCAAATCTTTAATTTGTTCATCATGTGTGCTCCCTCCCACCAAAGACACCACTGTTCAACGCCATTTCAGTTTGAGTGTCATGCATAGCTGCTTCTCATTATGTGAGTCTTACAATCTCCTCTATTAAAGTCAATCTCAGTGAAATGTATTCGGCCAATGCAACGGCTCCACCGCTCAATTCCCACAAACAACTGCAACACATCGAAATGTAGAAATTTCGTAATTGGAAAGATTTATTCTCTACCGCGAAAAGATGAAGAAGACCGTTTTCGCCATACAGGTATTTTGGACAGGTCTTGTTGGTAGCTTAGACAAACCGATCACCATTTTAAAGCATGTCGCCTGAGTGTGTCCGATAAAACCCTCCACTTTCGTCTAGCTCTGCTCTGAATGCCACTTTAAAGTGACTCACCGTTTTCGTCAAATGTGGTAAGAATATGTATTTATAATAAAAACAGTAGAAGTCGAAGTAGTCAGATGTAGGACAGTCATTTTATTGTCCAGAATATTTTTTTTCGTAAGCACCCTAATAATCGATTCTGTGTTACGAGACACCTCCTTGCAAAAGGTCTTGAAAACTGGCGCTGACGAACATGCGCGTGTAAGGCAATGGTATTGCAGTTGAACAAGAGGAGTTGCAGCATTAAGGGTAGAGTATGGCTAAATGTGTGAGTTTTGTTAAACACTAATAATAATAACAATTATGAAGTAACAAGGGCCAAAACATTCAGCCTCCAACATTTTTATGATTAACGAAAACAATTTTTGATTTCTCGCTTACTCCGGTAGAGTGACAGTTAAAATGAGGCGAAATGACGGACTCATGTGAAAGAGATGCATTTTATTGCGTTTAACAGGAGGCCAGTATTAGAAGACAAATTTAGTACCTCAGTGACGGCCTGTCGGATCGATGAAGGGGTAGGCGAGAGACTTACAATCGTAAAAAAACCCTTAAAAGTTACCCGCCAACATACAGCAATTAAGATTTGCCATGCTAAATATTCTTCAAAAACAGCATGAAATATGTATTCATACATAATCGTTTTATAATCTCTGATTCCACCAGTTAAAGTGAAACACGAAATTCAATTAGTTATTCGTGCATCCTCCATTCATTACGAGAATCAACCCTGCGGAGGTTAGCTGTCGCAATCTTAAATTCTTCGGATTTGATAGTTTCGTTTATGCCTTTCGTTTCTATTAATGCTTTGAGATTCACAGGAAAGGCCAAGCGTTCAACGAAATGCGTAAAAGAAACAGAATCACGTAATTATCCTTCAGCTACAAATTTAATTAATGCTGATTAAAACATGTGCACAGGTTTTTTTGCAATGAGGTTACGGCAAATCTTAATCCAACATCTTACCTCTGATTGACCCACGCTCAGGATCGATTCGTGGGTTACACCGTCATTGCCGATAAACATATCGCTACATCCATTTTAACGGTAGAAACATATATTTTTTCTTATTTTAATGTTTACTTGGGCATTTTAAAGAATATAGTTCGTTTTTTCTTTATCTCAGTTTAAAAAATCGCAGTAGTGGCTTCAATTAAAAACGATGCCCTTCGCGGCTCACGAATGCCCCGGCTATATTTCAAGCCGCTATGGATTCAATGCAATAGGGTTGAGTTTCATGAACGAAAAACCCGGACTTTATGATGGCATTCTTAAGTGCGCGTGATCACAACGTAGTTCATCTAAACCTAGCCATTGGGATAATGCGGAGGCCGAATTTTGAGTAAAACACCTTGGGCACACAATCCCGGTGAAAAAAAGGGTTTGGGTCTCGTGTCGAACATCAATACTGCCATCCAAGGACCGTGCGTGTCAAACGTCGAATGCTGAGAAGGGTTTCGTAACGTTCAATTGCGAATACACTGATAGATCAACAGAGATAGAAAAGTGCCGGAAATAACTCGTTCGGAAGAAAATTCCGTTCTCGAAGATTCCGAAGCAACAGAACGCACTCGAAAAGCGGCTTCCGTTTTCAAGCACTTCGGAATATGCCTGTCGGAAGTGCGTCAGGCCGTCTCACATTGAGACCTTCTTCTGTTAAACTTCGCTCTCTTCATTGAACCAAGTTTGCAAAGAATACACATGAACAAGAAAATCGTAAGACTTAAGCCTAACGAAATTGAACCTCCGTGTGGTTGATTATTTTGACGAATTAAAGATATATCAAGGAAAGGCATGCAAATTGATGGATTTCAAGTTCAAATAATTATTTTTAATGCGGCTTTTGAACGATGTAAATGCGAGAAAAGCGGTTTTTCGATACCACAAACTATGAACTACATTTAATGTCTAAGGTAGGTTATCAACGAAACCTTTATTCTTGAAAGCTTAAAAACAGAACTAATTCGTATTGAGTTGGGTTGCAATCGTGTAACCAACTCGAAGTTAATTGGCCTCCAACTTCTTGCACACGTTTAAATAGGTGCAACTCATCGCAATACAAGGAATCATATTCGCCTCGGGGTTTGTTAGTTATCGATAAGGTTATTTTAATATTTCAGTCCGTTATCACTTTCACGTCCCAATAATAATATTTTCTATTGGCTCCTTTAGCCTACATTTTTGTTTTAGTTGACCAAAGCGCGAGCTTTTCGTAAACACGTTTGATTGAAGAATGAAATTAATTCATGTCGCCCTAAAAAAACTGATTTTCATCACACTCGTCTTCTTCGCAATATGCTGCATCTGCTTCCACAATATAATCCGCAAACATGCAGTGCACTGTTATTTAAAGAACCGGTGTCCCTGTGAATACGAAACACCAGAGTTCTTTGCCCAAATAAACAGTCCAGCCCATCCACACTGCAAAACGTTTCGAAATGCCTTCCCACAAATTAAGAACAACGATCGGGAAGGAGATATTGACTTGGCATTTACCATGGTCGTGCACAGAGACCCCCGACAGTTCGCCCGTTTAGTCCGCATGATCTATCGCCCAAACAACTTTTACTGCATCCACGTTGACAATCGTTCCTCAATAATGTTCGAGCAGGCGATTACTGGGATCGCCAAATGCTTCGGCGACAAAAACAATATTCAACTGGTTCCCCAGAAAGACCGAGTCGCCGTTAACTGGGGCGATGAGACAGTTCTGCTGCCGCAGTTTATTTGTGGAACACTGGCACTTCGACGACATTCCACGTGGACATACTTACTAAACATCGTGGGCCAGGAGTTTCCCCTAAAGACAAATCTTGAAATGGTCGCCGCAGTGAAAGCCCTGAACGGCTCCAATCTTGTGGAAGGCTTGGAAATAGATCGATACAAATCACGCGACCATGAAAAGGAACTCCACCTTGGGGTAAGTGAAATATTTCACATAACGGCGTAGTAACGTGTATTTCACGGCATCGCTAGTCGATGCTCAACGTCTCTTAATGATATATTTTCATTTATTCAGGCCAAGTGGTTCAAAGGCTCACTTTACGGTGTGTTCCGTCGTGATTTTCTTCAAGCCGCGCTCGTATCAGAGCGTTTTCGCCCTCTGCGCGACTTCTTCATCGAACACCGCGCTTTTAAAAACCCTGACGAGCTATTCTTCCCTAACCTCGCCTACAACCCCCAGCTCGGTCTACCAGGGGCCTGCATTCAGGCGCCACCCCCTATAAGCGAGATGTACATGGGATTCGTCGGCAGCTTTGTCATTTGGAGCAACCAAGCGGTATACTGTCCGACCAAATTTATTCGCGACGTCTGCATCCTAGGCCGCCAACATGTCAAGCAACTGAAGATGACGCCATATCTCATAGCAAATAAGTTCTACATGGACTACCACTACGAGGCCTACAATGACCTTGAAAAATGGTACTTTGGCAAAGGGAGGACCGAGATGGCAAGAGGGTGCTGTTGATCCTGCATTCAATACAACTGTATATGCATCGAGA
>JAPUBX010002519.1:0-22503 GCA_028672205.1 Proteocephalus fallax
ACGGGCCTGAATAAAATACTTTTACTGATTACTTCTAAGAATTATAAATAAGGGGTATAACAAGGGTATTGCCGTGTGCTCTCTACGTGAACGGGTATTTCACCAGAGTCAGGCTCTTGATTTTGCACCACGGGATTAAATCGTGATGATGCAGGAATTCCTGCCTTGGGTAATAGATGACGTCCAGTGACGTTTCCACGATGGCAGTGCTCTGCTGTACTAGAGGATTCAAAGGCGACAATCGATCGATTTAGAAAATGCCGTCTTTTGAGTGAACCCCATTACAATTAACCGCGTCTGAGTTGTCCCCTAATGGTTTATGAAATAGTAGGGTCCAAAATAAGTTAGCTCTACGTCCGCCGTCGTTGCTTAAATGACATTGATGGCTTTAAGTAACATTATTTATTCCTGGCCTAACAAAAACGCATCGAATCGCAGCTATTTTTATAGGTTTGATTCACACTATCTGTTTGGTAGGTGTTGTGAAAGTTTAAGATAAATACCTCCACTTAACATGCATTGATAACGAATGCCGAACTCATTTCTTTATTTTGCGCCACACAAAACCACGGTATCTTAATGAAGAACCTTTTTGCGGAATAGCATACATGCACGTGGTATTCCAATCAAATAGGTAAATAATATTTCTATATTAAAACGAGCGCTTGGTTTATTTGCATGGATATTACCTAAGGGAACCGGTCGATCTGCAGCCTCGGACATCGTATTGTCTGCTCTTGTGGGTATCAGTAGCATCAGAGCTGACAGTTGAAACGTGTTCCCTGGAGTAGTCATTGTTACAAAATTACAAGACCGTTCGTAGTAAACTCTTTAATAAATAAATAAAGTGTTGCTTTGGTTTCACTTCGACAACGATTATAAAAGAAATTTACTCTGACCTCTGGAATGCCCCTGGCAACTGATAATGTTCCTTACATTTCAGCTTTTGGACTCATTTCTGCAGCGCTCAAGCGAAAGTCATAAATGACGAACGCTACAACACGCACGCCTTAACATCACACAAACGTTGATAATGCACTGAACATTGCAGTCTTTAACAATACAAAAAAATGGACCAAGGAAATTGCTTCACGTTCATTCGAGTCTCTGGGCGAAGCATCCGGCCATCCATTGGACGGGATCCTTTATCGCAGCCTGTCTTAAACAAAAGCGTCCGTGCAGACAGCATCACTTATACGACAAAAGTTTCGGTTTGGTTAGCAACATAATTTACCAATATGACAATGTTTTGATTGCATGGGGCCAAAATATGTTGAGTTGTAATGGGGGACGAAAATAGAAGTAGACTAGTAGACCTCCTTCGGCCTGTGAGTTCCAAATTTAATATGCGAATAATGTAAACTAACGATCGTAATTTTTTAGATAATGTCACCTATCAAATGCACGTCTTGTTTGAAAGCTGTCCTACGCTTTGGGTTGCTAAACTGAGATTTTCTTGTTTTTTTTCCACAAAAAACGGTTTAATTGGACATTCAGTATCTTGTAATTGTGTTTCGCAGTTATTTCCAGTAATCTTTGTTCCATAGGGATGTCAAGTATTCAAACCAAGTTATTTGTCCCCAATTACATGCTGAAGTTTGAATTTTGAATGTTAAAATGGATACAATGGGAATCCCATTTTCAGTTGCAGAAGATAAACATCTATTGATCTCACACATAGTCGCGTTTATCGATACGTATTTCTTCACCAGCAAAGCCATGTCAATTTTATTTCGCCTTGATTAAAAAAATTCAATTATTTATAGTAAAATAATTTAATTTTCCTGTTCAATCTTATGAAATCGGACACAAACATTTAATTTCATATAATGAGGAAAGTAAGAATTTCTTTATATCTAAAACAAGTCGAAGAAACTGATTCAATTTGAATTTCCTGTGTAGACTTACTTATTTTTTTAATTTGCAGTTTTTCAATAGCCTGAACTGCTTATGTACATTGATTACATGGAATCAAGGTAAGGGGATTCCTGTCGATTGTTGAACGCACAGGAGAAGCGACCAATACACCTAAAGATTGCCAGAGCAACGAAGAGTAAAACCGTTTACCCTTTCGTATGGCAGAGTTTGTCCAACCGAGATTTCGTTCGTTGACGGTTCGACTCTTTTTTTTGTAAGGCGTCGACTTCGAAGCCGGACGAGCTTTTTCGTCTCATCTGCGTCTCGGGGAGAAACACTAGAAGGAATTGGAGAGAAATAGGGAACTGGTGGCAGCTTTTACTAATCTGATTGGCTACATTGATACAGCCGATTTGTCTCAAAGGGCAGTCGATGAGTTTCTAGATGGATTCTCTTATTTTGGACAGAACGTTGATTGCAAGTTTGTCTTCAGTAGTTGCTATTGACATTAGTTTCAATGGCATCCTTTTTTTGCCTTTCAGAAAACCCTTTTTTCGTTTGCTGTAAGGAACGCAAAGAAGAGGAGTGAATCTCGTGGGAAGAATCGAAACGCCTCCTCGTCTACGGCAGGGCGAAAGACGGTGACGCAAAAACCGCTTGTCTAACACCATTGCCACATCTCGTGCAAGACGGGCAAACGGACGTACATTTCCGGTTTCTCTAGGGGCGTGTCTCAACGGTGATTCATCTGCCGCTAATGTTTAGTTTTATCTCGCAATCAAGAAATGTAACATCGCCTTGCTTTTGGTCTTTCAGGCAATGTCTGCTGCATTGGTGAAGAATCGTGCAGCAATTCGGATGTTATTCCAATAGTAACGTTGATTGATGGCCAGACGGAAGGCGTCACGCAGGCGCCACCACTTAAGACCCCTCGCGGTCGGGCAGCTGTTGCCGCGTCTGTCAACGAACTCTTTGTCTGTGTCGGAGACGAAGGAAGCAGGGTTTGTTGTCTGTAAAGCTGCGAGCGCTTGATAGAAAAAAGGTGATTGGTTTGTGTTGTTGGTGTGGTTGTTGTCCGCCGTTTCGTTATCGGTAACCGTCGTCTTCCCTGTTGTGTTTTGCTTGCAGTTTATCCTGGCGACCGCTGCAACCACTCAAGACAGGACGCATCAGTGCAGCCGCGATTATCTTGTCTAGAGACTACCACGGACTCGCTCTCTTTGCTCGGCGGATTATCGGTGTTGCCAGTGATAACTGCTACACTGTAGAGAATGCTGACGCCCCCGCGGGCTGTAAGCGACCTCGGCCAGTGGACCGACCTATACCCAAATGGTTTTGCTTACCCTGAGAGGATTCGCCCCGCAGTCCACCTGAATCGTCTGCTCGCTTTCGGTATGTCGATGTCGCGATGGATATTTGTATTATCTGAGGAACTCAATTTCTTTCTTATTTTCATTAAAAAACGAATTTTCGGTCGCAATTCCCAAATTGAGGAATTCGTCGCAGATACATTCGAAAAAAACGGTCGACGAAGAGGTGCGATTTTTTTTCATGTTACATTTAATTTTCAAGCGCTTCTATGTTGTATGACGACTAACGGATTGGCGTTGCCGTTGCAACCGCGGTTTTGGTACCTACTGCGTTTCTGCTTGCTATTTATCAACACGCAGACAAAGATTCTCAATTAATTGTTCCTTCGCGTGCTTCTTCGCATGCCGATTTGAAGCGGTTCACGTGGCGCCGCATTGCCGGAAGTCAAGAATCTCTCAAGTACATCGATGGCGTTTTAGTCGTTTACATCGAAAAGAAACCCTCAAAATAGCCCCGCATCATTTGTTTTCTCGAAACACATTGTAAATCGATTGTATTTCTTACTTTTTGATATTAGCTATAGTATTAACTGTTTAGATTTATGGATTTAAAGGGAACACAAGGTGGCCACATTAATAACTGTTAAGGGATCTCTCACTTATTACGCTGTCCTTAGGAAGTAGGCATTGCAGGTTAATAGAAAGTGAAAGGCATTGGACGCATTTTATTAAATATGCATGCTTTTAGAACCGCGAATTGTAACAATAAAAATTCGTCAAATAAATGTATGCTACTGAATAATAAAAGGTGCTTCAACGTCTGCTATTAATAAAGGTCGCATAAATGTGCTACACTATGAAAGCGGGGTAATATAGTGTAGCGGTTTCATTAAGGTCACGAGTACCAACACGTTCAGTATAAAACAAGACAGCATAACAATTATAAGATATAAATTGTCTTTTCGTTCCTGCTTAATCTGCTCTGGTGAAACGTAAAATCAGGACAAATAAGGAAATGCCGAATTTCGATATGCAGCCGTTCTTGTAGGTATTTAACGGTATAGCCGATGCATTGATCGAAGAGATTAACAGTCAAATGATTTATTTATAAGAATGGGTTTACGGGTGGAGATTGTGACTGTATAAGATGAGTCTTTGATCGGCTGGGGGAATTGAGTTTTTTCTAGGAAAATGTGAGACGTTATTTTCTAACAGCAGACGTGACATTGTTGGTAGTGAAAGAGCTGGCGCTTGTTGATTGACAAAACCTGGTCCGGTGAATTCCATTATGCAAGAAAAATAATGGTTTCTCTTATTTCATGGTTCTTATTTGGGTTCTTAACGATAAAGAAATATTTTTATAAGAATATTCAAGCGAAGGCGTGTCTACTAAGTTTTAATCTACGAAACTTGCAAAATATGTTTACAATTTCTAATGTCACATCGAAGACAAACCGTTTTATTTTAAAAATAACGAAAGTATATTAAGCCCTACAATAAAACGCTTAAAAAAAGCTTCTCAATTAATTACATTAAACATTATTTATGTGAAATATTTTCAATTTCATTACCGTTTAGACTGCTTTTGTTCATTTGTCAGAATAAGACAAGAAACCGTTACGCTTAAGCTTTATAACCACTTGACGCTGTATGTTTTATCTTGGGTCAATAATTTAAAATTTGATACTTTAATATTAAATGCCTTCAGAGAATCTCATTGTATCTTTGCAGAACAAAAAATTGTTTTCTTTAAACACTGTCTAACGTGTTGACTGATATTTAAAGAAAAGCTTCAGATGTGGACAATTGAGTGTATTTTGAACCACCACGAATTATCGAGAGTTGGCCTTGCGTTTACGATACCATCAAGTAATCCAAAACAAATGTGTTTAAAACAGAGTGAGGCTTTCTTCCTGGGACTGTACCATCGGTTCCGGGTGACTCCATAGGGTCCTGGGTCCGACTCATTGATAGAGTCTGGGGCCGTGGGGCCCTTACGGTCTTCTTGGATCTCGACATCGTCCGGGTCGGTCATCCTGGAGAACGCGTCGGCAAATAACATTCGTCCCGCAGTTTACGGGCAAGTTCGGCTCTGCACGTGTCTAAGGTGCTCTTTGCGTCGACCCATTTTGTAAAAAGGTCCAGCATCTTAACGATGTACTATTTAGTGCCGTCAGGGTCCGTAAGCGGTCCCGTGATGTCCAATTCTACAAATTTGTTGGGCTCTCGTGGTTTGAGGGGGCAGAAAGGTATTTTTTCGCTTTGTATCGCAATAGCCTGCCATCTGCGGCATTCCTAAACGTTATCTGGTCAATCTAGAAGGACCCCCGTCCAAACGAAGCGTTCACGAACAGCGTCGTGCGTCTTTGCGAAGTTGTAGTGCCAGTTTTTGTCGTGCATTGTATGGAGTACCGCCCTGTGCACGTCGAAGGCACGTAGATTTGCTCCCCGAGCTGGTCCTTGAACTTTTATCGTCGAAAAAATTAGTCACCCGCTTCTGGAGTTCGCAGTGCCCCATTTTCTACCGGATTTGAGTGTCCGCCGAGTTCCTTGATAGATTCGCTATTAAAGCGGTCCATTGGGACGTCGGGCAACAGAGTGAGGCTTTCTTCCTCGGAGTGTACCATCGCTTCCGTAGACTCCGTAGGGTCCTAGAGTCCGACTCATTGATGGGATCTGGGGCTTTGAGAGCCCTTACGGTCTTCTTGGATCTTGACATCGTCCGGGTCGGTCGTCCTCGATAACGCGTCGGCGACCACGTTTAACTTTCCCGCTTGATGCTGTAGTAAAAATTCGTGGCGTTGGAGGGTCATCAGCTACCGTGCTATTCAATGGTGGACGTCCTTGGATTTGTGCAGGTACACGAGGAGGTTGTGGTCCGTGACCACCGTGAACCGTCCTCTGTGTACGTTGTCTTCGAACGTCTGTATTGCCTAGACGATCGCAAGGCGCTCGCGTTCGGTCGCGGAATAATTTCCCTCCGCTGTGTTCAATGTTCGCGAGGCGAAACGATTCGCCAAGGGGGCTCCGTTTCCTTTTTGTTTCAGTACGGCTCCCAGCGCGGTGCGTGAACTCCCGTTCGAAATCCGGAAGGGCAATTCCTCGGGGCAGCTGACTATTTGCTTGAGTCTATCGAAGGCTGTCTGCTGCACCTCCGCCCACACGAACGGCGTTCTCTTCCGGACAGGTTTGTTCAGAAGTTCAGCTATCTCGGCTAGCTTATCGATGAACTCAGAATAGAACGTGACGAACCCCAGGAATTTACGAATGTCCCGCGCGTTCGTTGGCCGGATGTGTTGGAGTACGACCGCCGCTGATTCTGGGATCGCCGTTACCCCTTTCGCGGAGATTAAGTTCCAAACATATCTGACGGTGGTTTGGAACCACTGGCACTTCGAGGGTTTTACTAGGAATCCGGCCTCCCGCAGTATCTTAAATGTTTTTCGGAGGTTCCGTACATAGTCCTCGCGTGTCTTAAAGAACACGATGATGTCGTCCATATCAGCAGACGCGAACTAAACCCCCTAAAATAAGGAGTCAATGGCTCCCTGGAATATGGTTGGGGCGTTAGTGAGTCTCTTTTGTTGCAGGTGTAGCATATTCGATCTGCTTCAAGCGGTTGGTCTCTCCGGGATCTTTCCTAGAAATTTCTTTGGCTGGTTAGCTCCGTGATGCGAGGATTCGGGTAGCGGTTGTTTTTGTGGATCTCTGGGTGGCGTTGGGGTACGAGTCGAAGATATCTTGGAGTGCAATCTTCAGTTCTGCGAAGTGTGGGTGGCGGATCCACTGGGAGACGGGAACGAAAACCGGAAAGGAGTCCGTCGAGAACGGTAAACACCGTCGTGTAATCTCGTATAACACCGGGTTACATCAGCTTCCGGAAATGTTCTTGAGCCCGGACGACGAAGTAGACGAGAGGCTGGTTTCCACTCTGTCTTAAGGAGAGGCACTCAGCGAAACTGCCGATCTCCGTTTCTTCCGTCAAGCCGACGATAACTCTGGCGGATCCTTCAAGGTTTGCTTGATTTGAAGGTTAAAATGTCCATACTACTTATACTACTGCAAACACTTATAGTACTATAAAACGGCCAATGGTTGTTTTCCGTCAGTTTGATGGGTCCTGAACTGTGTATTCGTGTGACTCGTGTGCCCGTCCCGAGAATGTTGAAGGAACTCTCTCTCTCTCTGACCATTTGGAAACGACGCGTGGACAGATGATCGATGCGAAGAAAAAGGAAAAGAAGGAGACGCCTTTGGTGAAGCCTAACGCTCCGCGGCATTTTTACATTCACCTTTTCACGCCTGGTAGCAAGGTGAATCGACGACAACGAAGACGATAACAACAACATCAACCTCTTTAGCGAATGGAGGTGTGTGCAAAACGACGTGGATTTGCGGCAGCGGCTTTGCTGTAGTTTTAGCAGAATGCCACGATGGTCAAAGGCGAGACAAGGGTACAGACTGAATACCAATCGCATCCCACTGTTATTCCATATACACCCAGAACCTCGACTACCGACTACTCTAGGAAGAGGAGAAGAGTCAAAAGGAACGCCTAAGAGGCACCCTCGAGCAGATGACTTGAGATGTCTCGGTCCTGCACTCCGAGTTGGCGCGTCTGCACGCCTCATCCTCCTCCTTCGCCACCCCCTCTTCTACCAAAAGCGGTAAACCGTTTCCACATAGCAACAACAACTCCCAGTCGAACACTGCCGCGGTAAACACTCTTGAGAACGCCACATTTACCAAGCACAGGGTGATACCGATGATGACGGCGACAACGCATAGCCGGGTTTCGTTGTAGCTGTTATCCCTCCCGGTTTGCATCCGCCTGCCTGTCTATGCAACGCTGTTTTCTTTTTTCCTTTCCAGATCTAATGGCAATCATTCGAGTATTCCGAAAACCAGGCTAAAGAGCTGCTTGCGTGCTACTTATTTGTGTGTATCCTTTTTTTGTTACAACCACCCCGCCCGCTGCTTTCAATCAAGAGAACCGCGGGCGAGAGCAACCACTTGAACCTCCCCGCCTTTAAGAATAACCCATTCTTTTGTTATTAACACTGCCTACTTATGTAATGCCAGAAGGCCTCGTTGTGCTGACTATTTTGCGATTGAAACACCCCCTAATAGCTCGCTTGGTCGATATCCGTCTTTACGTTGGCCTTTGTGTTTTTGCTTTAACGAAAATTGACCGACTTCGCCAGGACAACGCTAAGATGTCGGACGAGAACAAATCACTAATTCGTGTGATAAGCAACCTTTTAGCCCGGAGTAACGACTAATGCGAGAAATTCCATACGTCCACCTTACTAGGAAGCATCTAAGGAAGACGAGTCCCTCTCTCTCTCTCTGCCGCTCTCCGTGTCTTGTTTCTCTGAACGCACCTTAGGCCGGCTTTCTCTCTTTCTCGCTCTCCTTCCATCTGCAACCGCTCTTGAGCCCCAATGCCGGGTTATTACCGCTGCAGGTGTTATTGGCTATCATTCGACCCATGCCGGGGCGTCCCTGGGTTCAGAGAAGCGGACTCGTTGAAATTTCCTCCGGTATGCTGCGACCATCTTCTCTAGACAAGACGATAGACCGACTGCAACACAAGCCTTTAAGAATCTCGGGAATTTGTTTCACAGTGCCACCCGCTATTAAGCGCCTGCCTGCATGCGTTTAACCCGGAGGGTAGAGAGGATTAACCGCGACACCTCCAGTAGGACGCGATGGCCAGGCTCCTTCTGGAGAGACCTCCACGCTCTCCACTACATCAAAACCGCCGTCCACGGGCCACGTAGCCGCCTCGGGTCTATGCATCCTTTGCATGCTAAACCCGTCAAGGTATTAATATTCCCTTCCATTTTACTCGTCGTAGGGATTCTTCGTCAGTCCAGATACTCCTCCTCTTCCTATCCGACCGCTACCTCTCCCATGTTTGGTCAGTATTGCAAGCAGATTCTGCAGCAGCAGTAGTAGAAGTATCGATAGGTAGTCGTTGCAGTTATTCGCGGTTGTCCTCTCTTTAGAACATAGCGAAAGTTGCATAGTTTGATAAAGATAGACACAATATAAATCGTTATCTCCGTTTTTATACGATACGCATTGACCACTCTCGGTACTATCCCTCACCCCCGTCTCATATCTTCTCCATTTCTGAAACGACTGAAGCCAAATAAGGAACGGCTTTGGTCGCCAAGGGAAATACCAAGAAATTAAACAAATTGTGATCAAAATCAGAGCTGAATTAAATCGCCTTAACAAGAATTTTGTTGATAAGCTTTTCAGAAAATCGAAACCTGGTGACCTCTGGAAAAATATAAACAGATGTCTCTGATGCTCAAATCCGCTTACCATTCAGCGGTACCTCTCGTAAGATCTCTCAATCCAAGTGCTTTCCTGTCCTATAAATACAGGCGACATGGCTTAAGTCAATACTGTCATTTCGGACATGGAAGATGACATTCAATTTAACCTTTAAAGCATACACAATACACGTATTGAATGGGCAATGGCACAAAATTGTATATCTATTAATAAAGCCTGCTAAGTTACACATTTTTGGAATGTGATTGAGTTTGTGCAAAAATATAGGCAACATGGCTTAGATCTAACGTATAATTGTGAAAATCGAAGATTACATTCAATTTAACGTTTCCAGCATACGCTGCACACTGATTGAACGTGCAAAGGCAATACATTGTAAATACATCGATAGAGCTTGCAAAGCCACAAATTTTGTGTATGCGTTCGAGTTAGTTCTATATTTACAGCTGACATGGCAAACATCAATAGTGTCATTTTGAACGTAGAAGATCACCTCGCAAGAATACGTTACGCTTTTATTGAGCAAGCAATGGCACAAAATTCTAAATATATTGATAGAGCTTGCTAAGTTACACCTTTAAAGTATTTGTTCGAGTAAGTGCTAAAATTAGAGCCGATATGGAAAAAACATCAGCAGTTTATTTTGAACATGGAAGATTACAGACAATAAAACCTCTCGAGCATACGCAATACTCTCATCGAGCGTGCAATGACACAAAATTGTAATCGAAAGAGCTTGCGAAGCCAAAACCTTTCGGTGAGTGCTTGAGCTTGTGCTATACTTGCAGCATACATGGCTAACATCAAAAAAGTCATTTTGGGTAAGGAAGATGACATTGATTTAAATTTTTCCAGCACACCCCATACTTTTACTTAACGTGCAATGGACGAACAAAAATGTTTATTTTACTATAAGAAGCGTCATTTGTTAATAAATCATCTATCATTCTTATTTAAATTCTCTCATTCATCTCGTTCCTCATGTGCATTTATCATTCTCTGCATACAAGATATCATCATTCAACGCTGCTCGTATTTTAAATGACCCCTCCTATCTCATCTACCGTTTTTTTCGACCCTGGATAAACCGAGTTTGTTACAAATAAGTATGAAAGTAAGTCCTACGATGAACAATCGTTCGGGCTGACAAACGGGATTTTGCAGATGGCTTTTAACATTATGTACCATATATATATGAAGAAAAATCATAATAATTTTTATTTGTTTAATAAGTTTAATTAAAAAATTGGACCTTGTGTGCGCTATTGCGTTTATAACTGGTGAAAGAGGAACAATATTTGTGGCAGAGGGTCGAGTAATAACTGGCTCAGGGTAAGGTCGAATGGAATACACGGGAAAGTACGGCTTCGGCTCTTCTTTTAGAGCTAGGGAGACGGGCGTCGGCTCTTTCTCTTAAGCCGATTAGGGAATGACTGAAAGCTGGTTCTTATTCTGCATCTCCTTCTGAAGTACTTACATTAAAATTGCCAGTTATGAGACGACTTCGCAGAGTTGGTTCACTTTCGAACCGGAACTGTCGTCGTTTTTTATGACAGACGAGGAGGAAGGCGGATGACGGTTCCTAGTCAACATAGTAGATGAGACGGCCCTTCTTGGCTGGATTTTTCTCATACCTCGAACTAGAGGTTTCGACATAATCTTGATAGAAAACACAGAGAAAAACTCGGCATAACCTGTTCGCGACACGAGGGTAGAAAAAAGTCCTTAATTCGATAGCGCTCTGGTATCATTTAAACAAAACCCAATTATTCTAGACTTACAACCAACTACTACAAAAACGATTAGAATTTTATTAAAAGTTCCCCCTCAGACGAGATCACCCCTTTTCTCCACTTCTTCGGCCTCTTCTGCAAAGGAGGGTTTCCGATCTCCCCGATGACCTTGAAGGGTCCTAGCTATCGGTCGTCGAGTTTCTTGTCGCGCGCCCGATTCATAACGAGTACCCACTTGCCTCGGTGTTGGTCCTTTTCTGGGCGTCGTCGGCCGCTGAGCTCGCAAAATATTTTGTGCTCGGCTTCGTATACGCTGCTCCGCGTTTGCCCGGGCCTCTGGGACAGCGCTTGCTTTACGCAAGCCTTTCCCTAGCGATCGCACCTTCGCCCATTGGATTCCTTGGTCGATCACGAGCCATAGTTTTCGTCCCAGGGGGACCTCGAATAGACTATGGCGCATAGTGCTGTGTCGGGTAGTCCGGTAACCCCACAGTACTTCAGCTAGTCTCCCCGCCAGTTTCTCGAACCGTTTTCGCAGATCCTTTTGATTAGGCCCTTAATCGTTCGATAGAACCTTTCGACCCCCTTATTCCCTTCGGGGTGGTATGGGGTTGTCCTCGTGTGGAGGACTCCAAACCGGTGGCAAAGATCTTGTATCTGCGGCGCGTTCACGTTTGCCCCCCGGTCGTTGTGCAGTTGATTGGTTGCTCCGTATCAGGAAGACCAATCGTCACGCAGTTTACGGGCAAGCTCGGCTCTGCACGTGTCTAGGGTGCTCTTTGCGTCGACCCATTTTGTTAAAAGGTCCAGCATCTTAACGATGCACTATTTAGTGCCGTCAGGGTCCGTAAGCGGTCCCGTGATGTCCAATTCTACAAATTTGTTGGGCTCTCGTGGTTTGAGGGGGCAGAAAGGTATCTTTCGCTTCGTATCGCAATAGCCTGCATTCTGCGGCATTCCTAAACGTTATCTGGTCCGTCTAGAAGGACCCCCGTCAAACGAAGCGTTCACGAACAGCGTCGTGCGTCCTTGCGAAGTTGTAGTGCCAGTTTTTGTCGTGCATTGTATGTAGTACCGCCCTTTGCACGTCGAAGGCACGTAGATTTGCTCCCCGAGCTGGTCCTTGAACTTTTATCGTCGAAAAAATTAGTCCCCCGCTTCTGGAGTTCGCAGTGCCCCATTTTCTACCGGATTTGAGTGTCCGCCGAGTTCCTTGATAGATTCGCTATTAAAGCGGTCCATTGAGACGTCGGGCAACAGAGTGACGCTTTCTTCCTCGGAGTGTACCATCGCTTCCGTGGACTCCGTAGGGTCCTAGGGTCCGACTCATTGATGGGATCTGGGGCTTTGAGGGCCCTTACGGTCTTCTTGGATCTTGACATCGTCCGGGTCGGTCGTCCTGGATAACGCGTCGGCGACCACGTTTAACTTTCCCGCTTGATGCTGTAGTACAAATTCGTGGCGTTGGAGGGTCATCAGCTACCGTGCTATTCAATGGTGGACGTCCTTGGATTTGTGCAGGTACACGAGGAGGTTGTTGTCCGTGACCACCGTGAACCGTCCTCTGTGTACGTTGTCTTCGAACGTCTGTATTGCTTAGACGATCGCAAGGCGCTCGCGTTCGGTCGCGGAATAATTTCCCTCCGCTGTGTTCAATGTTCGCGAGGCGAAACGATTCGCCAAGGGGGCTCCGTTTCCTTTTTGTTTCAGTACGGCTCCCAGCGCGGTGCGTGAACTCCCGTTCGAAATCCGGAAGGGCAATTCCTCGGGGCAGCTGACTATTTGCTTGAGTCTATCGAAGGCTTTCTGCTGCACCTCCGCCCACACGAACGGCGTTCTCTTCCGGACAGGTTGGTTTAGAAGTTCAGCTATCTCGGCTAGCTTATCGATGAACTCAGAATAGAACGTGACGAACCCCAGGAATTGACGAATGTCCCGCGCGTTTGTTGGCCGGCCGTATTGGAGTACGACCGCCGCTAATTCTGGGATCGCCGTTACCCCTTCCGCGGAGATTAGGTTCCAAACATATCTGACGGTGGTTTGGAACCACTGGCACTTCGAGGGTTTAACTAGGAATCCGGCCTCCCGCAGTATCTAAAATGTTTTTCGAAGGTTCTGTACATAGTCCTCGCGTGTCTTAAAGAACACGATGATGTCGTCCATATCAGCAGACGCGAACTAAACCCCCTAAAATAAGGAGTCCATTGCTCCCTGGAATATGGTTGGGGCGTTTGTGCGTCCTAAGGGCATTACGTTAAATTCGTACAGCCCCCACGGAGTCACGAAGGCTGTCTTGTGACGATCCTTCGGATTGACCCAAATCTGTCAGAACCCACTAGCAAGGTCCAGCGTAGTGAAGACGGCGGACCCCCTAGCGTTGCCATGATGTCTCTATGCTTAGGAAGTGGTGTCGCCATCCTTACGGTTTGGCTGTTCAGTTTCCGATGATCGATACAGACGCGCCAGGTTCCGTCGCCTTTTCGCTGAAACAATACTTGGCTCGCGTAGGGTCCTGCGCTGGGTTGTATGACCCTCGCGAGCAGCATCTCCTTGACCTGGCGTTGGTATTCCTCTTGAAGGGTGTAGGATATTGACCGGTACGTATGCCGGAACTGTTCCACAGTCGTGGGGATATCACACCGGAACTCGTGGGCGCGCCCACATTCGGCGGAAAAGAGCGCGAATGTGTTTCTATCATTATCGGCGAGTATCTGGACCTCATCGGGGGCTTCTGTGATCTCGATGGGTTCGGAGTTTACTTTGTTTCTAGGGTTGGCGTTCGTTTGGTTGAAAATGATTCGCCGTGACTTTAAGTTTAAAAAAGAGGCTTCTCTCTCAAGGTCTGGAACGGATGGAGTCGTATTAGCCGGATCAGCTGGATCAGACGAATGAGAATCCGTAGCGGACACGGCTGGGTCAGTAGGATGGGAATCGATGACGGGCATAGCTGGTTCATTAAATCAGATTTTATCGACATGCCAACGATGAATTGATGAATAAGTGTCGTCGAGGATGGTAACCATACTATTTCCACTTCTTCCAAGAATAAGACCTCGAGACGGTCGAAAATCATTCCCTTTGAAAAAGGTAACCTCTCCCGATTTAAGGCATTGTTGTGTTGCGGCTTCTGTTTTGTTCAGTTTACGTTTCGGAGATCGGAAAAATTTATCGAAAAGGCCTTGTCAATGAAGCGGAAAGGAGTGTTGGTGACGTGACGAATCGAGGTCGGTACTCAGACGTTGATTTCTAAATATTTTGTTTTCGTCGGACGGTGACAGAAAGACCAAACGTTAAAAAAGAAGTTCGCAAAAATGCGAAAATGTCTTCAAAGCAGATTGTGGTTTTATCAATGAAAAACAGTTATACGTTCATCGTTATAAGTGAAACTTGCCGATCGTAGCAGTATATCTTAAGGCGTTTTTCGACAAAAACGTTGTACCCGTTATTTTTCTCCCAGTGTATTCAATACACCATCAACGTTTTTAAGCTGTTGAATTTAATCCTTGTCCTTTTTTTAATACGTCTTTAAAAAATAAATGTTTTGTTTTTTAACGATAGTGATATTATTGATTTTATAGTAACCCAAACGAGTTTTTTCCCACCCAATTCATGACAAGCGAAATGTTTGTTATCCTTTTTAAAATAAAAATAATTTGATATTCGCGACTTATTATTTAAAGTTCGATAGTCTTTTATAATTTTCTTCAACAATTAACAGAGAGACATTATTATTATTTTTAAGAGAAAACTTCGGTTAAGCTTGCCGAAAAATCAAAAACTAAGTAAAACCTAATTGAATGTAATCATTATCGACAATTCTCTGTCAAACAAAAAGGTTATAATATCGAATAATGTTGTGACACTGCATTCAGTTTTATTCGAAACAAAACTAACACGTTTATCTAGTCAACTTGGCTTTTTTTTGATAAGACTGATAACAGGTAAACAAGCTAAGTATTCTATAAGAAAAAACATGTAAGGGTTACGTTTCCATCGTTAAATCAATTGAGCGTGTTTTAGTCTTTTAAACGCATGCTTATTTATGTGCGAGAGACATACGCCCGGATTCTCAATTTTATTCGCGCCTTTTCGATTCTCGTGAGACGATGTCGTTCTCCGAATGTCTGCGTTTCAGTCGAAACACCACTGAAGTTTTTAACTTGGCAGTCTGTTTGGCTTAGTGATATTGCTTTTAAGAGAAATCAACATGGTTTCTGAATTTGCATAACTGGATAGCGATTGTTTTATGACCCACACAACTCAAGCGCCACTAACCGGAAGACGGGAGATAGAGATAGATACCAGAGGCTTTCTTTCTGAACATTGTTGTCCTTTTTTATTTACATACGGTCTTTTGGAACAGTAAAAGCCAGTCGGCTAATAGGGGATGATGATAATGAGTTACGCAATCGATTGGATTTGAACACGACATAGTTTTTAACAACTAACGGGTGGGGTTTTTTACATGGTTACCTTGAAACCCGCCGTGGGTGTCTACACGCTACAGGAATTAATAAACGGAACAAATTTGATCCGAGCTTTTTTAGGGAAAAAAACTGTACCCTGACTGATTTTAACAGAAAGTTATGGATACGTTTTAAGCATTCTGTTTGCAGTTATTGTTGTTTGTGATACAATTACGGTTGCTTGGAGCTATTCCTTAATTTGGGCCGAAAGATGTGTTTCTCTCGTTTTTTCTGCACAGACCGTTAAAATCGTTAAACGACAAATCATTAAATATTCACAAGCTACGCGCTCGATAAAAGGTAACAAAACAATAAAGCGCTGGAAAATAATTTAAAATATTTGATCGGATATTTCCTAACGGTGATATTTATCGCTCGGTGTGCTGGTTTCAATAACACACAATGTAGGTGGTCGTAACTGTTTCAAAAAATCACTGGCAGTGCCAAAACTGGTGACTTGGTTTCCCGTTAACGAAAACAACTCAACTTCGTACAAGTAAATACAGCCACCAATTTATTGAAAAAGACGGTTATATATTTATTAAGATAAAGTGCCACACTTAATGTAGAGTACTATAGTCGCGTGATAAATTCGAGTTTAGTAAAATACGTAAGCGCCTGAATAAGTATGACCTAACAATAAATTTCTTAATGTATTCAGACAAGTGCTCCTTTCCGTATTAAAGAAGTTATTGCGTATATATAGCTCTAAATTCTGGATCTCTGTCTGCTGTGGCTCAGCCTGATATTAGCATCCGGTTGTCGTTGGAGTCGTAAGGTCGCTGCGTCTGACATCAAGCGGCATATGGAAGGCGTGTTTAATGTTAGTTTAACGCAGTTCTTTTTTCTAATTAAAGCTTTTTAATTGACTCTTCAGATGTTCGAGTAGATTGCGACTGTTCTTCGATCAGTAAAGTATTACCCGAAGTGCGTTTCTGATGCTTAATATGTACTAGTAAAACCCTCCTTTAAATGTGTTTCCACGAAATTGCCTGTATTCGAAGCCTTTAGATTCCGTAGACAACTGAACTTTTTTAATTCTAAAGTAAGAAGAGACTGATGAAAATGAAAGGTTCAAAACGTAGCGGTTAACAATTCGTTTGATCAGGTACCATTCTTCAATTGTCATAAATATCAAATAATACAAGCAATCTTGGCATTCAAATAATCATTTTCGAAAACAGACATGACAAAGAAATCGTCTTATGTGTGAATAGCTGTGTATTTGTCGGATAACGATGTGAAAGACGAAGCTCAACAAAACGACAAAACTCTCCAAGCTACCGTTATTTAATTTGAACACACAAACAATAGCAGAAAACACAAGTATAAGGATGTTTCCGATTTTATTCTTAAAAATCATTATTATTAAATGTCCATTACTATGTTGTTCACTTCAGTTGGGGTTTCTGCTTGAACGCAGTTAGATAGCCTCCCGCGTAATTGAAGAGGTACTAATACTGTAAATAATAAAGATAAATACCTCTACAGAACGTTTAAACTGGAGAAAGTCTGACTCAAAGACAAACTTTGTCAATGTTGGACCTGGTAAAACACAGTTAACATAAGCTTGACCTTTGTTATATTCTTATGCAACTGGTTTACCAGTAAAAACAATGCTATCACGTCATGGAAATGTAACAAACTTTCAATATTCAGCTGAAATTGTAATGAAGTATCCTTATGACTCGAAAGTCAGTCGGTTGATAAAGCAATCAAGAACACTGGAACACGCAGATTTATGTTTTGAATTGCAATTATTTAACATTTATCGTTTTATCTTCTACGTTTTCCATTTGAATACCATATTAAGCTGACGTTTTTCGTTGTCCATTGATGTTATAGTATCGATCCATTCAAAAGCCGCACTGGTAGCTATCCTTGTGCGTTTTAGTTGGAATGTTTTGTTAAACTGTTCAAAACCGTGCGCTTGTGGTTTAATTGGTTCGTTCTTAAAATTCAAGCTTGACTTCCTAATACTCAAACACAATAAAGGTCGCATAATATGCAAGAAGCTACGTAGCGACAACGAGTAAGAAGAAGTTGAGAGAGTCGTTTGGATAACGAGAATAGGTTAAGAATCATTAAACAAATATATATTTGAGGCTATTGAAAAAAACGGGTTTAAGTAATACAATATTTGAAATAATTTATTTTAACACCGATTATTCCATCTGTAAACCTAATAAATCTTTTTAAAAACCGATACCTTCTTTCTCACACATACGAGCTAAAGTTAATTTATTGATAACACATAATGCGAAGGAATGTATTTTTTGCGTGCGTTTATCGTTAAGCGATGAACGTAATTATAATACACGCAGAGTCTATCGAAGGTAAATAATTCGACAGGATGATTTGGGAGTACCATGTAATGGTTCCCAGAGTACGCGATACATAGAAGTGTTTAAATCGGAAACTTTTGGGATTTTTTATATAGGATGGCCCTGTTTACTAAATAACAGTCTTGAGTTTTTTGGATACATTAGCTTGTTCGCAACCCATGCCGTAAGGACCTTAAGAAGAAAAAGTGAACAGCGCAAGAGTATATGACTGAATACGTAAAAGAAGCGATACTGCAGAAAAGAAGGGTTGCATAGTTTAACGTCGAACTTCCGGATGAAGGGAGAGTCCGAGTTATAGTCGTCTGGCTAAACGAGCTCGTGAACGTTGCTACTTGACAGAAATGTAATACTTAAAAGCTCATAAACAAGAGTTTATAATAGTCTTATTAAAATGCCCTATGGTATAAATGTGTTTAATTTCCTGAATCAATGATTTTTTGTAAACTAAGAATCGGGCAAAACAAGGAATGACCGAATTGCGATATGTCACCGTTTTTTAGCTATCGAATGATATTGTCTACGCATTGGTAGAAATCTATATTTAGATGAACGTTAATATACGAGCAGCAAGGAGTGCGCAACTCTTTAAGTGGCGATTAATTATGGTCTCTTAGAGTAAAAAAAGAAAAAAAAAACATATGATTTTTGAACACTTACGATTTCCTAAATAACGAAACGTGCGGCTTTGATATCAAATTCGAAGAATATATTTTGAAATTTATCTGTGTAACTATTTCAAAATTGTTTGCCCCCATCATACGGGATTGTCAAATATCAAATTTCTTAAGAGTAATGTTTTTTTTTGTGATGGCTTTGTGTTTTAAATACAATCACGATCATAATGCGATGCTTATATCGTTTTATTGTTTATCGTCAAAAAGTGAATATTTTCATATGCTTAGTACTGTGTACACTGCACGAGGTGTTTGTTGACTATCAAAGCATCCGACGTGGTTATTGAAGCAAATGACGGAAATGAACAAATAAAGATTCATAAAACGTTTATCGTACGATGATAGCAAAGCGTATTAAGGAAAAGACTTCATTTTAATCCGAATCAAGGCGTTTTATTGACGATGCTGGTCGAAATATTACGTGATTAATAGAAACCAGCCAGCATCAAAAACCGTCGTGATTGTTGTGAGATTAGGTATTCTCGCACGGGTAAAATGCATATTGAAAAACGTAAAATCACTTATTTTAATGTTATAACTTTGAAAACTACTAATTTCAATGGCATGTTCAAATTGTCTATTCGCCGGCGAATCCTATCGACCCGAGTGGACCGTTAAATTAGATTTGACATGGTAAATCGCGAATATATTATTTGATCCATTCCGTCTTATACCGATATCTCTTCAGCGAGATACTAAGGAACCCTTTTTGGTAAAACCATGGCTTCAATGGTAAAATATAGGAAGCAGCATTAAAATATTGATAACGTGTTGCATAGGTAAACAAATGCCGTGGATATAGTAATTGTATTTATTCTAGACGACGTTTAGTAGTCAATGATCGCACTTTAGTTTGTGCTTTCTCATTGACGATTCTCTTGTTGCAGAGGATATAAAAGCCAATATTTATTTTTATATCAGTCATTCGAGATCCCTTGCAATCTACGACAATCACCACGACTATTGTCTCACTTTAACTTACTACTTCAAGTTACTCGTAAACTCGTGTTTTCGTAATCAAATCGCATTGGCGCAAGAAATAAGCATCAAGCGATCACCAAAGTTGTCGTCCAATGGTATGCTTATTCTGCATTTAAGAACCTCAAGCAGCAAGTTTGTCTTTATAGTGTTTGGCTTTAATAAAGAAAATTTCAGACAATAAGCAGTGA
Source organism: Proteocephalus fallax (assembly GCA_028672205.1). NCBI lineage: Eukaryota > Metazoa > Platyhelminthes > Cestoda > Proteocephalidea > Proteocephalidae > Proteocephalus > Proteocephalus fallax. Next base: position 19,864 of record JAPUBX010002519.1, read on the forward strand.
ATTCCATCGAAAACCGTATGTTTCATGATTGAGAAAAATGTGTACTTCGGTGGCAGTGTTTATTGGAACCCACTACTGTCGAAAGGGCATTCGATGCGAGATAGTTACCAACGGAATCAAACAGGTTCGAATAAAGTTAAGAATGCCTACGCATAAAGTGAGATATTTAGGATCACAAACGCTCTTTGTCCATGTTTGGTCTTACGAAAAACAATTTCGAAACGTTTGGCTTTTATGATATTTCAGTACGACCGGTTTACCTGAGGAAAGTTGTACAACGCGATGAAAATAGCACACACCTTCCATATGCAGCTGGGCGTCCGATGCAGCAACATTATAGCTCAAAATAAAAGAAGTAGCCATGGGTTATAAATCTTTTTTGAGAGAATAATCGAAATCAATTTTTATATTCTGCACACACACGACAAATTGTTTGGCAGGCATTCCAATGTACAGCGCTCCGTGTTTTGCTGAACAGATTTCGATCACGCCAAGTAAGATTGATGACACGGTTTAAGTAAACCGACAGTGAACAATAGCTTCCAACGGGATATTTACATTCCACGGTCAGTTGGATAAATAATAAGTTTAAAGTGTGAACGATTCTTGCTATGACATACTTAATCTGTCAATGTTCGTCAATTTCCCTAAAAAACACGTCGGAAGTTAACACATGCAAAACAAAAGTTCATCGCTGACATCGTTATTGAAATAAATACTTTTTATATCAAAATCTCGACTAAATTAACAAAAAAATATATAGCGTGTGATTATAACTGTGTTATTATCTTTATAACTGTGATTATCTTTCAAACGCAAGACTGCTGCCAAAGGATAATCGCCTTATTAAGAGATTGACTTGTGCAATATTTAGTTTTTTTAAGAAACCCTACTAACAGGATTACATCTTAACGATGAGTAATGAAGAGTTAACCTCAACAGCCTCTTTTTAAAGACCTTGTTTATTAACATGCGTGATACAGAGTAAATGGGCAATAAAGCCAGTTTGCAAATAACGGAGTTCGAAAAATTAGTCACTAAATCGATTTGAGTGTTGATGTTACAAGCGATGTTGACACCTTTCCATTGGAGTTGTTGCCTAAACATAACAGGAATTCGTGAATTGAATCAATTCAATAGCAGTTTCTTTGAGGTGCCTTGTAACCCACGGGGGCTGCTTCTAGTCGCAGCACCCAGCATGCCGCTGGAGGATTCAGGCTGTTAACCAAGATAATCGTATTATTAAAAATATTTAATTTTGCATTATTATCAAGTTCACTGTGCATAATGATAGTTTCCTAAGAATGGCTTATCAACGCATACATACAGAGGATGTATACAAGTAAAATGTTGGACTTCTTTTGTTATATCCAAGCTTCCCTGTCGTCTAAACGACCCCGAACCTTACTAAAATAATGATAATGGAAAGAAAAAGGGACCGACGCGTCTTGTGATGGTTATTTCACTTCGTCCTTGTTGTCCGGGTTGTGCAGTGGCTAGCATCATCGGTCGGTTGGTACTGTGGACGCCGCCACCTGTAAACATATTCCCTAGGAACATGATGGAAACCCTCCATAGAGCCAGTGAATTCGTCAAATTTAGATTTGTATTTAAGAATTTGAAGTCCCTCAATGAAGTCCCATTTATAACATATACTTGCGTTAACAATAATATCAAGAATGCATTTCTTCTGCTCGAAAATCTATTTAGTCTGCCTGTCATTAACATTGTCAGAAATTTCGGTTTTGTGTTAACTTAATCGTGTTTTGGTGTTTCGAGAAAAATAAAAGAATCCTAAATATCGCACCGACAATTGACGCATATATGTATAGGAATGAGCCGTTTTTTCTGATCTTCAAACAAAATTGATTTTGGTCAACTGCCTCGTGAGACTTCCCCTTTCTAAGCACGTAATACCTAGGAACCCGTTACATCTGGCTTCACGGGATAATCGGGATTGGTGTTTTTTTAGAGGTCACGTGCAACAGAGTTAAATTAAACGATATTAACTGTCAAAATTGCTTTAAACAAACCTCTTAGCCACTCTGGTGATGGCACATTTCCAATTTTAGACTTTTCCAACCCGACTTTCTTTCTTCGTATAGTAGAATATTCAATGTGCGAATGAATGTTTTCTTGTTAAAACGTTAAGGTTTTCAATGCTCTGCCTCGCTTTGAACTTTAGGAAACGAACCAAGCATTCTTGGAATGGCGGAAGCAGATAAGGATTGTAGCTAGAAGCTCTTTTGCCTAAAAAAATATCTATCAGAGTATTTTATTTGAATTTATTTTTCAACTGCAGATCAGAAAGAGGAAAAAAGTACCAGAATAAGAAGTGGTTGTTAAATTAAAGAAGTCACTTCAAAATTAATTTTCAAAACCTTTAGAATACAAACAGAATGTTAACGGAATTTTTAAATATTATAAGACTATTTGTATGCCTTCAATCACGCGAGCGTCCCCTCTGAGAAATGTTAAATTGTGAAATTGCATTAATATGTATTCTTTGAAGTTTTGCATAGCAACGTATCCGTATGTCTATGTTCCCTCGTCTGTTCTTTTTAGTCAATGTCGCGTGACGTGATGAGTCTCGTTGATAAGACACGGGTCTCGTAATCATTGATCGTAATAGTGTCTGTG
>JAPUBX010002520.1:0-17439 GCA_028672205.1 Proteocephalus fallax
TGCTCTGGTGAAGAACTTTGTTTATACGAATATTTCCATTAAAATTCCATTTGCTAAGATCCATGAGACATTTATTCAGCATATTTAGCCTATAGCTTTTAAGGCTGCTAAACGAAGCAAATTACATATTCTCATGCGAAGATCGACACAAAAAAATTCAACTTTGAAGCTCAATTAGACACGCAATTGCGCGAACGGTTAATTGCAGGCCTCAAGGATCCTAATATGCAAAGTCAATTACTTTAACTCAAGAATCCTACATTCCAGAGTGTTCGTGCTATATGCAACAAATTCCAAGATGTATCGAACATTGTCAAAATGTCTGATATTCCCGATCCCGTAATAAACTCCAATTATATCCCTAAGAGACAAAACGCGCGGATATTCAAAGATAGCAACACAAAGACTTATAAATCATTCGGTACTTGTCATTTGTGTGGCAAATTGCATTCACGGGAGCAATTCAAATTCCGTGATGCGAAATGCTATAATTGTGGCAAAACAGGCCACATCAAATCGGTCTGAAAATAAAAGGTTTGTCCGATTACAAACGTTCAGATAACAATATATCCGACATGGCTCTGATGAGTTCCTGCAGTCATAGCGGTGGCCATATTTCAAATGAACTCATGAATTCACATGGAAACAAGATGTCCTTCATTGTTGATACCGGGAGTTTGGAACAGCTGATTCCGATCCATGCATAAAAAGGTTCTGTCTACGTCCATGTAAACAGAAGACCTACCAGTCGATTATTGGTATCACTTGTCATTCATTGAAAATAATTGGCTTCTGTATGATTCCTATTGTCCGAGATGGTACCAGATTGCAATGCAAATTTTTGGTGTCGGAATTAGGACCCGCCATTATCGGTTTGAACGTTATGTGGCAGCTCAAGTTTAAACTGAGTTTGAATTCATTACCGGCAGTTGATTCCGAGTTTGAAGATCTGGTCCAAACGTGCACCAGAGTTACTGGTTGAATGAAAATTATCAAAGTCAAATTTATGGAGCGTAATATACGGACTCCAGTGAGCTGTTCACAAGGGGCCACTCCCATTGTCACACAACTAAAATCCGACGGTTGTTCACCAAGGATATGATGTTATTACAAGATGACACTGAATCGCCGATTGTTACGGAAGACATTCACGATTGCGGAACCATAAGACATTCTCTATAAAGTCAAGGGGTTCAAGTTTTTTATCAAAAATTTATCTAAAAGATTCCTTCTTACAGATTTCAATGGATGAAGAATCTAGTTTGCTGACTGTTATTAATAAACCCTTTGGGTTATTCATATACAACTTTCTTCCTTTTGGGCTAAATGTTGCCCCGGCTTTTTTCCAGGATTGCATTTATTGCATATTAGATGGCCTTAATGGTATTGAAGTTAACCAAGATGACATTTTTGTCATTGATGTTAGCAGGCATTATCATGAAAAGAGACTATTCTAGCTATTCCGACGTTTTGTCGATTATAATGTGGCGAGTGCGTGAGATAGTTTTGGAAGCAGAGGTCAAGTCCAGGCAACCCCCCTTGACGGCTTTTGCTGAGGGCATCAAGTGAAGATTTGATTTTTGGATTGTTTCGAATTTCAACGGATGTGTATTGATTTCTTGGCTCTAAAAAGAGGTGATTTCTGTGGATTGTTAATCGCCTTCTTTAGAATGAATTAACAGGAGACGCAACTGACGCAAGATTAGATTGCTAGAGCAACGAAAAGCACAGTTTTTCACGCCGTCCTGTGGCGCAGTCTGTCCAACCGAGATTTCCTTCGTAAAAAGTTCGACTAAGACGATATCGTAAGTTTCCTGAAGTCGTCTAATTTGAGGGCAGACGAGCGTTTTCGTCGCTTCTGCTTCTGGGGTGACGACAAAAATAAGGAATTAGGAGGAAATGGGTGACGGGTCGCCGCTGTCACAAGTCTTATTGGTTGCATCAATGTCGCCGATTGTCTCAAAGGGCAGTCGACGAGTTTATGGATTGATTCTAAATTCTCGACGGAACGTTGATTGCAAGTGAGTCTTCAGTGGTTCCCGTTGCCATCCCCCTTTAATTTAGTGTTTTATGCGCCTGGATGCGCGGAATCTTCTTGCCATTCAGTAAACACTTTACTGCTGCTAAGGATCGATCTTGCGGGAAGAACCGCAAACGCCTCTTCGTGTACGGCCAAGTAAATAGAGGCGACGTCGAAACCGAAGAGTTTTTTAGGAATTTTCCACAGTTTGAGATAAACAGGTAAATGTACGTTCGTTTCCCGTCGCTCTTTGACCGTTGTTGCGTCTGTCTACGGTGAGTCGTCTGGCGCGCGCAAAAATAACGCGACATTTGTGTTTTGTCTCGCAAGAAAGAAAGGTCACATCGCCGTGATTTTGGTCTTTAAGGCAATGTCTACTGCATTGGTCGATCGAAACCCGGCAAATCGGATGATGTCTTCTCAACAGTAACGGTTGTCGATGACTATACGGGACGCGTCAGCAGGCGCCACTTCCTTAGACCCGTGGTCGTGAAGCAGCTTTCGCCGCGTCTGCCAAAAAACTGTTTGTCTGTGGGTGATTGGGAAGAGCGAGCGCTTGGTCGAAGGAAGGTGAGTTGTTTGTTGCGGTCGCGGTGTTTTTGTCTGTTCTCAGTTACCGTATTTTTCTCAACTTTTGCCCGCAGTTTATCTTGGCGACTGCTGCCGCCACGCAAGCGAGCACGCTTCTGTGCATCCGCGATTGTGTTACCTGAAGACGACGCCATTCTGCCTCAACGCACCGCACCTAAACATGATGGAAGTAATGGTAGCCTGTCTAACGTGTCGCTGCTCAGTCTTGACATGGACGGAGATGCGCGGTGAATCGATTTGTCGCCGATGTTCCATGCGCGCCACGTACACGGCATCGCTCTTTTCGCTGGTCGAATCCTCGTTGTGGCCGGAGTATCCGCGACTCTGTGGAGATTTTGACGCCCCTACGGGTGGTCGACGTAAATTGTGTTTCACACTTACGAATACAATTTCGCTTTGCTGCACGTGTCTTATTTATTAAAAGTCTCTGTTGGATATTTGGGTTATACCGATATTTCTGACAATTCGTCTATTATACATTTAGGGCTTGAAACATTCGTGCATGCCACCGCATGGTCACCATAATTGACTATTTATGAAAACACATGATATAATATAATAAGAATAATAATTTCTGTCATTGTAAGCGCTTTATTGTAGGTCATGAAGACAAAAACCTTCAGCTTAAATAGTAATATAAAGACTGGGTTTTAGTTCATGCTTCACTATTTTTGGTACAACTAAAAATCAGAAACAATTATGAATGACCAATTGCGATATTCCGCCGTTCTTGTACGCATTCAACGGTATTGCCTACGCATTAGTGGAATAAATTTATATTTAGATAAACTTGAAAAGAGTCGATGCGAGGTGTCATCTAAAATACCAGCAGCGAAGAGAGTTAAACTTGTTTAGTGGCGTTGAACGAAAATCTCTCCGATGGAGAGAATCGGCAGGCAGCTAAAAAAGGCTCTGAAGAGTTAAAGAGTCAGAAAATTTTAAGTAAGGGAAAACTACGGGCGAACTATATGCAATAAATTTAATTATATTGGCGTGAACAAGGGTGTTTATGCAGTTTGAGGTGACTCTTAGTCTCCTAAACCGGGTAACTTTTTAAAAGAAGCAACGAAATTTACCGAAGACGAAATCTTCACGATCATTTCAAGATGACCGCCTGATGCCGAATGACGCTGCTGAATTTCAATTTTTAGCTCGAGGCGAAATTATTGAATTTCGCCATTTCTGAAATTAGATTTTGATGCAGAAGAAGGCCACTATGTGAAGACCACACGAGAACCTCAGTTATTGCCTGCCCGAGGATCTTAATTGTGTTAAGTTTAGTAAGGGACCGATTCAGCGTAATTAGAGTCGAGCCAAGAATTATGGAATTGAGTCTTTGCAGTTGTTTTCCAGGCGAAGATGCGACGGGTGCCTTCAAACAGAAAGCGCTTACTTATTAAGATTTGTAGAGTTGTTGCTGGGCGATGCTTTGTTTGTTAATAATAATAATAATAATTTTTACGCTTTATTAAGGTAACAAAGACCAGAACTTTCAGCATTTTAATTTTTAACAGGAATGGAGGAAATAACAACGAGGTAATTGCGGCTATAGAAGGCCTTGTCAATAACGCGCGCGCGACAGTTTCCGCCACCTGGCCTCCAGGTTGCTAGACTGAAACTGCATAAAATAGCCTTGTACCCTGTATTTTGTTTAGCAGTACATCGTGTAGATTTCACCCAGTCTTTCGCATACTTTGGGGTTAAGTTTATTCGGTTTTTCTGTCTTAAGAAATTTGACGGTACTGTGTCTCGGGATGAAGGTGTATGTTGTTAGATACATGCCCAACGTTACACCATATCAGCTGAACCTTCAGTGACAGATTTCACTGTGTTGTAGACAAATGCAACAGCCTTTTGGTTGCAAAAAACTGTAAATTGCACGTTTTTATGGCTTCGTATGGAGTAATTTAGCGACTAAGTCCGATGTAGGATGCATCCGAAAACAAATGTTTAACGAAATTGAAGGAAGCCTGGCTTTGTTGCCATATTAAATCGGTTGATACCTTGGGTTCGAAGAAGGATTGTTTTTGTAGTAATATAACACAGCTCTCGTGATATCTCTCAACTCGGATCATCTATTCCCATCCTCTTTACAACACCATCACCCGTCGTCGTCTTGCTGTTTCTGCTGCTGCTGCCGCCGCTGAAAAAAAATGTTCGCTAACTCTAGAAGTAGCCGCAACCTTAACCGTGAATAAGCTTAGAAGAGGAGAAGGGGGGGGAAAGGAAGGACGAGGAGAGAGAGAATGAGAAGAAGGAGAAGAAGAGCACTATTTAAAGAGGTTCGTTGTCGCCGGTTATATAGAAAAGAAGGGATTGAATGAGATGGAGTAGGAGGAGGAAGAGGATTAAGAGAAGGAGGAGGAAGAAGATAAGAAGGAGGAGGATGAAGCGGAGGAGGAAGAGGAGGAGAAAGAGAAGGAAGAGGAGAGAGAAGAGGTTAAATATGAAAGATGGTTGAATGGTGGTTCTTTTCTTCTAGCAGTAGATATCCCTATCAAAGACGAAGGAAAAGAATGGATGGTGAAAAGGTCAAAAAATTGAAAAATAAAGGCAGAAGAACAATAGAAGGAGGTTAAGAAGATCTGAATTGAAGAAGGAGGTAGGATATAGGCAGAGCTATTTTATAAATTCATTGATATAAGGGGGTTATAGACGTAATAGAGCCCAATAAAAGGAGGTTCGATGCGCAATGGAGATGGGAAGAAAAAGGATGAGAAGGAAGAGAATTAGAAGAAGGAAGACAAGAAAGAGGAAGAAGAAGTGGAAAAGGAGGAGGAAGTTGAGAAGGAAAAAAAGGAAGCAGAAGAGGAGGGAGAAGAAAAGTTGAAAGAGTTGGAGTGCACGATTAAGAGAAGTTCCTGGTCGCCGGTTAAATAACAAAGATCGTTGTATGGTTGTGATTTTCCTCTAGCAGTAGATATCCCTATCAAAGACGAAGAAGAAGAAGAATGTATTCTGAAAAGGTCGAAAAAGTGATAAATAAAGGTAAAAACGATAATGGGACGTTAAAAAGGACTGAATAGAATAAAGCTGAAAGATTTGGGAGAAGAAATTTTATACATTTATTGATATAAGAGGTTTATAGACGTAATAGAGCCGAATAAATGGAGGTTCGATGCCCTATGGAGATGGGAAGGAATAGGATTAGAAGAAAAAGAAGGAGAAAGAAAATAAGGAGAAGAAGGAGGAGGAGGAGGAGTAGGAGGAGGAGGAGGAGTAGAAGGAGAACAAAGAGGAGGAAGAAAAATAGGAGAAAGAGGAGGAGGAGGAGGAGGAGAAGGAGAAGAAGAAGGAGGAAGAGGAGGAGGAGAAGGAGGAGGAGGAAGAAGAGGAAGAGGAAGAAAAAAGAAGAAGAAGAAGAAGAAGAAGAAAAAAAAAGGAAGATGAATAGGAAGAGCAAGAGAAAGAGAAAAAGGAAGAGGAAGAAGAAGAGGAACAGGAACAGGAACAGGAAGAAGAGGATGAGGAGGAGGAAAAGGAGGAGGAAAAAGAAGAGGAGGCGGAGAAAGAGAGCACGATTAAGAGAGGTTGATGGTCGCCGGTTAAATAGCAATGATGGTTGAATGGATTTCTTATCCTATAGCAGTATATATCCTTATCAAAGACGAAGTAGAAAAATAGATGGTGAATAGTTGGAGAAAGTCATTAATTAAGGTAAGGGAACGATATGGGGAGGTTTATAAGATTTGAATAGGTAACAGAAGAAGGATATGGGTGGAGGAATAATAATAATAATAATAATTGTAATAGCTTTATTGAGGTCACGATGAGCAAAACTTTCAGCAGTAAAAATAGGCAATATGTCAAGTATTATATGTGAAAATTGTCTTTTCGTTCCTGTTTCAACTTCTCTAGTTATACTAAAAATCGGCACAAATAGGGAATGATCGAATTGCGATATGCCGCTGTTCTTGTTGGTATTGAACGGTACAGTCAACGCATTGGTCGACGAGATGATACTTTCAGATAATCTGGGAAAGAGTTGATGGGAGGGGTCACAAAAAATACGAGCAGCGATTAGTGAACAGTTTTTGAAGTGACGTTGAACGATGATTTCTTTAATAGATAAAATAGGCAAACCACTAGAAAACGATATTATTTTAAAGAGTCAGAACATTGAAGGCCGGGTAAAATTATTGGAGAACAATATACAATAAAGGGAATTATACAGGCATGGACAAATGTTTTTATGTGGCTAGAGTTTAAGCCAAGTCTCCTGAACCGACGAACTAGGAAGCAAAGTCGACGTCATTTATCATAGACGGCATCCACATGATGACTCTGCGATAACCGACTGTTACAAATAACGCCGAGGAATTTAGATTTTGAGCTCGAAGCGAAATTATGAAGTTAAGAGATTTCGGGAGTGTCAACATTGGCTCTCAGAGAAAATGTAATATAGATGCATTTTGATGCATTTAGCAAAAGACCACTCTCCAAAGACCACTCGAGTTCGTCAGTGACTGCCTGCCCGAGCTGTTGAGAATCACCATCCGTCTTGCATGCATGGCATAAGGTCAAGTTATCCGCGTATTTTATAAGTGTCACGTCGTAAGGGGACCAAAGGCTGGACGTGCAATAGTTGCAAAGGAAAAGAGAAAGCACTGCGCCTTGTAGAACACCTCAATTATTTGTAGAGGAGGAAGAGGAGGCTTCATTTCCGACTCTTACGGGTCGACGTCGATCAAATAAATAGTTTTGAAGCCAATTAATCAACCATCCTTCAACACAATCTTCAAATAGTTGAGAAAGGATGCGGGAGCGTTAGATAGTGTTGAAAGCAGAGGAGAAGTCCAAGAAAACTCCCTTCACGGCTTTCGCTCCGGCATCAAGTGAAGAGTGGAGGGTGTGCAATAACGGTGTCACGACGTCCAAAGTGATTTAATTTGATTTATAAGCAAACTAAAACGGGTCATCGGCAGATTTAAGCGTGTCATCTAATTAAGAGAGGAAGTGCTTCTTAATCACTTTTAACCACACTGATGAGTTGGCGATAGGTTTGTACTTCACAGGTCCGGCGGAACCATTGGCCGGTTTCGGAATTGGTGTTATAGCGACATCTCTCCATCCCGAAGGAAAGGAGCATTCTCCTAAGGAATTATTGAGGAGCTAGGTGAAAAACGGGGACCCTGTCTGGACCAGCCGCTGTGGAGCTCTTCAGGCCAGCCAAAATGTGGGAGAATTAAGGATTCGTGAGCGGGCAAAAAAGCGCTGGAAGTAAGAGATCTAACGAGAGGTACCGCGAAATGGTCAGCGGATTTGAAGATTAAGCCATCGTTAAGCGCATCAAGGTATATTGCACCACTTGGTAGATATGGGTGGCGGGTTTTTGTCAATCTGTTAAAATTTTTCCAGAGGTCAAGGTTTCGATGTTCTGAACAGCTCATCTGTAAAAAAATTGTTAAGGCAATTTACCTCACCTGTGATTTGTATCGAAATTGGTTTAATTTTTCGATACCTCCCTTGGCGACAAAATCGTTTCTTTTTTAGTCTCAGTCGTTTCAAAAATAGAGAAGATATGACAGGGGGGGTTAGGGATAGTTCCGTGAGTGGACAATGCGTATCGTACAAAAGCGGAGATAACTATTGATATTGTCTATCTCTTTATCGAAGTCGGAATCGTCGAAAACTTTGAAGTCGGTTGTGGCAACGGCATCTCTTAAATCGCACTGGTTCTGGAGGCAGTGTGAGCGGACACGAAGTTTTTGTGGTTTGGGACAACGTTGATGGGTTTTTTTTTATCTCTGCCATATATTTTCGGTAGACCAACAACGATGCAGTAGTCCGACTGGGTTTAAGCTGCACGTTTACGACATGCATACAAAGAAGAATCGGACACAACTATGTGGTCAATAAGATTTCCTTCACGTGTAGGAAAATAAACTATGGTGTTAAGACCAAGTGTAAGAAGAGGGCTAATCGGCGCAAAATTGAAATTACCACACAGTAGAATGAAAGAATCATCCATAATTCAAGAAATAAAAAGAATAAGCGAATCATAGAACTTAAATATGTCTGTTCTAGTTGAAGATTGAGGGATAGACAATTTAACGACTGTCACAGACTTGCAGTTTTGAAAAGATTTTGGATTTAAAATTACCCCAACAGTTCAATAGCACTGGCTGCATAGCAGAAAACCTTTTCGTTCGATTTTGACCAGCTGAGATTGATGCAACTCGCGACACAACCACCCTTGGATTTAACGCCGACCCCTCTGTCTTGATGAAAGCATATAAAATTCTCTAGCATAAATGTGCGATCCGGATTGATGTCCCGAAGAAAGGTTTCTTGTAGACATACCAAACAGAACCGTTGTTAGCAGATAGTGAAAATCATCAACTTTGTTGAAAATTGAATGCACATTGAAAGACGCAAGAGCTAGAAGTGACGTTTTTGCGGGATAGCGACTGCGAACAGCACTTAGCCAACCAGCTCGATGCTTCGGCTTGGTGTGAGTTATTGGTGGTGGCGGGAGTGCAGTAGTTGTAGGCACAAAACTGGTGTTCTACTGCGGCCGGTCGATTAAAGACGCATTATAAATGCGAGGCACATATTGATTAATCCATGCCGATTTAAAAAATAACCTGTGAGATTTGCGTCGACAATCAAGTGTTTGCGGTATTCAATAAGCTGTTTTCGCGAGTATTTTCGTTTGTTCAAAGGGAACATCCATGAAATTCATTTGTTAAAACAGACGTATTTTTTTTCTTCCAAAATGAAGTAAAAAATATAGATGTAGATATTTAAAAAAAAGGTTTTCTAAAAAAAGCAAAATAATTTCTTTTTGAAGGCGGTGGCCGTCAACGGCCCCGCACAAAAAAACTTCGTCTATGATGAAGATATTAATTGCTAGAGGAGAAGCACCACCATTCAACTATCTTTCCTATTAAACCGGCGACGAGGAACCTGTCTTAATCGAGCTCTCCTACTCGTTCTACTCTTCCTCTCATTCCTTCTCCTCACCTTTTTTCTCCTCCTTCTCCTCCTCCTTTTCTTCTCCCTCCTCCTTCTCCGCCTCCTCCGTCTCTTCTTCTTCCTCCTCCTCCTCCTCCTCCTCCTCCTCCTCCTCCTCCTCCTCCTCCGCCTCCTCCGCCTCCTCCGTCTCTTCTTCCTCCTCCTCCTCCTCCTCCTCCTCCTTCTCTTCCTTCTTCTCCTTCTACTTTTCTTCCTCCTACTCGTTCTATGCCGAGCGTAGTGGCGTGCGCTTGTAATCTAGCAACCTGGAGGCCGGGTGGCGGAAACTGTCTCGCGCGCGTTATGAACAAGGCCTTTTATGGCCGCAATTACCTTGTTGTTATTTCCTCCATTCCTGTTAAACATTAAAATGCTGAAAGTTCTGGTCTTTGTGACCTTAATAAAGCGTAAAAATTATTATTATTATTATCTTCCTACTCCTTCCTATCTTCATAACGCATCAAACCTGCTTTTATTTGGCTCTTTCACGTCTATAACCCTTTTTTATCAATGAATTTATCGAATTCTTTTGCCGAAATCCTTCTGCGTTCTTCTATTCAGATTTTCTCAACCTCCCTTATCGTCTTCGTTCCTATATAAATGACTTTATCTACCTTTTTACCATCTATTTTTCCACTTCGTCTTTGATAAAGATATCTACTGCTAGAGAAGAAGCACTACCATTCAACCATCTTTCCTATTAAACAGGCGACCAGGAATTTCTCTTAATCGTGCTCTCCTTTTCCTAATCCTCCTTCTCTTCCTCCACATCCTCCTATTTTTCCTTCTTTTACTCCTTTACTTCCTATTCCTTCCCATCTCTAAAGCGCACCCAACCCCCTTTAATTTGGCTCTTTTACGTCTATAACACTCTTATATCAATGAATTTATCAAATTCCTCCGCCCATATTTTTCTGCTTTCTTCTCATTAGACTTTCCTATTAAACCCGCGACTACGCACCTCTCTTATTTCAGCTCACCTCCTCCTCCTCCTCCTCCTCCTCCTCCTCCTCCTCCTCCTCCTCCTTTTCCTCCGTCCTATTCCTTTTCATTCCTATAGTGCATCCAACCTCCCTTTTTCGGCTTTTTTAAGTCTATAAACCTTTTATATTAATGAAATTTCAAATTTCTCCCTCCATATTATTTTGCCTTCCAACTTTTTTAATGACTTTATATACATTTTTACCATCAATAATTGAACTTCGTCTTTGATGAAGATATCTACTGCAAGAGGAGAAGCACAACCATTCAGCCATCTTTCCTATTCAACCGGCGACAAGGCATCTCTCCTACTCGAGCTCTCTTACTTCCTCCTCCTCCTCCTCCTTCTTCTCTCGGTTTCTTCTTCGTCGTCTCCCACTATTCTCTCATTACAACTAATTTAAAACTCTAGAAATGTTGTTCCATTTTTAATGTCTTGTAAAGTGTTTCTTTATTACTATAGTATTGGCCAACAACATCCCACGTATTTGGTATCTTTTTGCAATGAATTAATCCACGCATTCCTTCTCCGCCAACAATATCTCACGAATTTTGTATCCTGTTCCTCTTCCTCTTACTCTTCCTCCTCGTCTCCCGTCCTCTTCGCCTTTTATCTACCTTGAAACTCTAGAAATGCTGTTCCATTTTTAATATCTTGTAAAGTCTTTTTTAATTACTATAGTATTGGCCAACAATATCACACTTATTAGGTATTTTTTTGTAATGAATTAATGCTTCTCCGCCAACAATATTCCACGAATTTTGTATCCTTCTCCGTCTCTTTCTCCTTCTCCTCCTCGTCTCCCTTCATCTACTTTGAAACTCTGCAAATGCTGTGGCATTATGAATATTTTATTCTTTATTACTACATTGAAGGCCAAAAAAATCTCACAAATATTGTATCTTTTCTGTAATGAATTAATTTACTAATTTCTTCTCACTGTTAACCAACACGAGTTCACTAGAGCATTCGTCATTGTTTAACGCGCACACACGTGAGCCATCAATCAGATTTGAACAGGCACGTTGAATCACGCATTCATTCCTGCTTCTAGTTAACGACACCATGTTGAAAGCCAAGCTTACATCTATTCGGTAAAGCCTTACAATAACGTCATCACTTTGAATCATGCTCTGCGTGAAACACACCCAGTTGGAAAAAAACCCGCCTCTGTGCTAATTGATACACCAAGCATGTGAGAATCGCAGATCGAAGCAATACGCCTTCCTTGAGTGCCCTCAAGCATTGATTCGTCTTCCTTATTCCGTTTCTTCGTCGTTATTCTCCTCCTCATCCTTTTCTTTGTCTTTCTATTTCTTCTCTTCCTCGTTCTCTTTCGCCTCTTTCCTCTTTCGTTTCCTTTTTCTCTTTCTCCTTATCAATCTCCTCGTCTTCTTATTCTACATCCTTCTTTCTCTCCTCCTTCCTTCTCTTTATCCTCCTTTCTCCCTACTTCTTCTCTTCCTCGTTTGTATTTATCATGTCGTTTCCTATAAATTCTAAAAATGCTGTGGCATTTTGAATATCTCGTGGATGTCTTTATTTATTACTGAATTAAAGGCCAACAATATCTCACAAATATTAAATCTTTTCTGTAATGAATTAATTTACTATTTTCTTCTTACTGTTAACCAACACAAGTTCACTGGAGCATACGTCATTGTGCAACGCGCACACACGAGAGTCATCACGTTGAATAACGCATTCATTCCTGCTTTAAGTTAACGAAACCATGCTGAACGCCAACATTTCATCCATTCGGCCAAGCCTTACAACAACGTCTTTACTTTGAATCATGCTCTGCGTGAAACACCCAGTTGGAATAAAACCCGCCTCCGTACTTATTAGTACGCCAAGCATGTGAGAATCGCAGATCAAAGCAATACGCCTACCTTGAGTGCCCTCAAGCACCGATTCCTAGGAAATATTCGCGGAAGATTTTTCGCGCAAAACTGTTAATTTAGAGACAATAATAATGATAATAATAGTTATTGTAGTGGCTGTATTGAAGTGACGAGGACCAAAACATTGAGCATAAAAACAAGACAGTATAACAAGTACTTGATTTGAAATTGGTCTTTTAGTTTCAAAGGGTTTCAGGCTACTTACAATGGCTTTGCAATCCACAGACAAGTGGAAAATTCTGGCTAAACTGCACTTTTGCTAGATTAAAATGATGCCAAGTATTAATGTTTGTTTGAAATTAATGTCCACGAATGATTCAGAGGATAGAAGGTGTCACCTGAAGAATTTTCGTCGATTATGGTGTCAAAAAGTCTTGTTTCAATTGAAAGATGACGGCGCAAGTTGATTAAGTCGACATTCTCAAACTTTGCTACGTCAAAGCGAACGTAAAGTTCTTCACCATGCAAACTCAACTTGAAAACGGACGTAAATTCTTAAGATCGTCAAGCGGCATTGAAACGCCACAACAATTATTGATATTATTATTATTATAACCTTTTTACATAACGCCATTAAAAATACAAAGGGTATGTTAGAGAATTGCTTATTATATTGGTGCAAATATTTTTGGTAAATGGAAAACTTAATCTGCGTTTTTTAAAGGGGTTGATTTTTTACCCGGTATTTTTCTGAAAAAAAACTAGAAATTTTACCCGTTTAAATAACTTACTCGCTCTTCTACGGTAAAATTTGTCTCTTTTTTTTTAAAATGTACTTCCCTGTGTTTATTTTGTTTGCATGTTATTCTATTCTAAATATTATATGTATATTTTCAACTTGTTGTATCATATTTAGTGTTTTAAATTTAAAGAAAGCAAAAACCAATTGAAGTTATAAATATTTTATATCGGAAGTTTGTATGGTATTGAAGGCATTTTGAATATTTTTATATTGTTCCTACGAATAGATTTTGAAACATTCAAGTGTTTCTTCATAAACATTAACAAAGCGTGTATAATGCCTGTTTTTCATTCGTGGTGGATAAAAAATTGGGATGTCTTCTGATTTCAATTCAAAGATGAAATTGCGCAATCATGTGAATTTGTAAGAGGCATGATTCTCGATTGGCTTGAGGAATTTACTATAAATTCGCTTTTTTAGTTGAACTAGCAGAATCTGTTGAGTGATACATTATGAAATTAATACTTTTTCATTTTCTCTTTGGTATGTAAATTTTTGCATGCTATTTATCTAATCACTTTTAGATTTGCTTATCGTTAATTGCAAGGAAATGTAAGTTGTGAATGAGTTTCATTCCTTTTGTAAAGCACGTCGATACATTGCGATGGATCGTCATTTATTTGCTTTCAAGAGGTCGAAAAAGATGACGTTGTTAAAATAACTATGAAAATGGAAAATCCAATAAGTGTTCGTTATTTGAGATATCGAATTTGCTTTTATTGATTTCTATTTAAACTGTTTCAATCTTAACCATTTACTTTAGGCCAGAATTCAAATTATTCCTTCGTTTGATTTCTACGGAACAATAGATATAAAAAGTCATGGTAAAAGTGTTTAGTAAAAAAGCTTTTTCTTTTTCATTCATATTTATTTATTTATATTCGTGCCTTTAGAACTATATAAACTCCAGATCTTTGGAACCGTTATCTATCAACGGTATGAATTTTTAGTAACAGCTCGTGATGTTTGGAACTTTACATTCAATGTCGCTACAACTACCGAAACAACCGCTTACGCTTCGACGCCAACCAAAACTTTTACGGCCACTGAGATCTCAACCAGCCCAGAAAGCTCAACGACAACCGAAACCGCAACGGTCACTGACATATCAACGACAAAAAATACTACAACGGCCACAGACATCTCAAAACCCACTGAAACCCCAACGGTTACCATAATGTCACCAACAACAATAACTTCAAGCGCCACCGAGATCTCTAATAGCCCGGAAAACCCAACGACAGCCGAAACCGCAACGGTAACTGACATGTCACCGACAACAAAAACGTCAACGGCCACCGAGATCTCTAATAGCCCGGGAAGCTCAACGACAACCGAAACCGCAACGGTTACTGACATGTCACCGACATACGACAAAACATCGACTTCAAAAACGGTTCGATTGCTTTTTACTTTTCAATCTTTAATTTCAATTTTTTCTGTGACCTTTGCAATTATGTAATCTGACATAAAATAACTATTAATATAACCTCTATTACAGCTCTTCAAGAAATTAACCTTGATAGATAGGAATGCAATACGTTTAAATAACCATTGTGATATGATATAAGAAACCGGTCAAACGCGAAATGCATAAAAGCAAACAAAAAGTTTCGTCGTTGATAAAACGATTCTCGCGAAAAAACTAGGGTTTGATAATAATAAATTATTCTTATGCGCATTTTCAAACCAGTTTTATTTATTTCTTCGTTGTTGCAAAATCACTTTCTACGATTTTTCTTAATACCATTTACCATAGCTGAAGGTCTGGATGGTGGGTGCTTTATCGGCTACATACGTAGACAATGTACTTCCACTAGACGATGTGAAGCACATGATTCGTTTTCGGGTAAACTGTGTGTTGCACATTGTTGACTCGACTAACTATGCATACTCCAGTGTGATTTTTTCGAGGAACCTTTGTGCAGCTTTTGAAGGATTTCAGACAAGATTAACGTCTACCAAAGTCACAAATCGTATCGTTTTATCCGTCGGAATCCTTGTTGTGAATATAATAGAGCCTTAGAAACACTTAGGTGACTGCTGCTAGCTTAGCTGTACAATCGTTTGCTGCCTGAGTCATTGAACGCAATGACGCATTAGCGCTAAAATAATATCCGTAGCACCTTTGCTACAACTCGTACGGTTAAACTTAATAATCGTTTCAAAAACAACTGAAATGAGTCTCACAACGTTTTTCTGTATAACAACTTTCCAGAAATTTGTGGAATAAGCTTAAGTTTTTAGTCGGGTAACTAAATAACGAAAAAAGTTATAAACTATTCTTGCATCTAATGAATAATTTTAATGAGATTAGTCCGAGTTGTTTAATAAATGTATTTATTCATTGAAGCTTTGATATACTTTCTTGTTGCAGCATAACTTTCTTCGTTTTCGCCAAATACATTTTGCAAAAACTATAGGTTTTCAGGCGTGGTGCGTGGGTGGTTTATCGTCTACATTAAAAGACAACAGTTAACACTGATCCGTTTGCGAGTAAAATGTGTAGCCCTTATGCTGACTGGACTCACCTACCATATTCAAAGTGTTATGTTTTCGAAAAAAAATGTATGTAGCTGTAGAAGGATTGCATTCAAGATAAACAGCAGCGACAAAGACACCTGCCTCATCGTTAGGGTTTCAGTTTTACACTTATGTTTGATTCAAGTTACCACTTAAATTAAAATGTATGAGGTTTTCAAACTTTTAATTCATTACTAAACGACTAGCATTAGTTAGTTATCGATTTAGTCGTCGGAATCCCTGTTGTAAATATGATTGAGCCTTAGTTGCACTTGGGTTACAGCTGCTTGCTCTGCTGTGCAATCTTCGGCTGCTTGAACGTGTTGAAATTCGAACGATAACTTAAAACCACTAATTCTTTTTTTTGACATACCAGTCTAAATTATTAGGAATAAAAACGCAAATCAACGTGTAATCAAGATGTTTTGTTACTTTTATAATACAAAGGCTAAACTTTAAGTCGGTTATCATGTGTTCGTGGGCGGAAATCGTTTCGTGTGTGTTAAAATATCAAAGGGCATTTAAGGTCATAACAAAGGCAATAACGCTTTACGCAAAAAGAAACTCTGTTGTACCTAGGCTGCAAACCTTACAGTTAAACTAAATAATCGTTAAAAAAATGAATGCAGTTGCACATCGTTGTTCAATATTATAACTCACCAGAGATTTGTTAATTAAGCTGAAATTCAATTAAGTTTTTTTAATATAAAATGGCTTTTAACTTGAAGAAACTAATCGACAGAAAAGTAGTATAATTTTTCAGTTATTTAACAGAAATAAATGCCAGTTAAGACTTAAATATGCTTTTTGCGTATCCACTTTGATACAGCTTTTGAAAACAACATGTCAACTGGGTAACAGAAACTCTAGTCGGCCAACCAAATAACGATAAAGTGATCAACTATTCCTGCATAGAATGAATAATTATAATGAAATTTGTCCAACAAGTTGAATAAATGTATTTATTCATTGAAGCTTTGATGAACTTCTGCGAAAGTATTGTATGAAGGGTTAAAGTAAACCTTAATATACAATAGACATTTTGTCTGTATTACCGGTATTTCTCATTTAATAAAGCATCGAACTAATTTTAAAGCCCATTGGTTATCTTCTAAGCTTTTAATTTGAAAAATATGCAAGTTCAGTATATGTTACAAATAACAAAAACGGTGAAACAAATTCTTGATTTATCATAAATAGAATTTCTACGAAAACCGAGATACAGTCGGTTTTGTTTCACTCATTTCCGGAAGCCGAGTAACCTTTAATTCATTCCTGTTAGTCGCGACACTTTAAAGCTTGTTAGTTGTTTTTGTTGTCTTTTAGTAATACTGTTATCTTACATTAAGAAATTATTATCATAGGTATGATTTATTGTATTTGTACGAAATTGAGTGAACCCGCAACGTAGGCAATGTTATTCCTCGATGTCCAGAGAATTCTAAGTACGGCGTTTTTTAATCATTTTTATGTCGCCATTTATTTTCATGAAATGTAATTAACATAATGAAAAAAAATATTCACTTAAAAAAGAGCTTTAGGCGTTTTGTTTGTCACCCTAGTAGGCCCTAGGGTTTTGTTATTTGTATTGATGATCTCTTGCTAAGTGGTTATTTCAGGCAACATCGAGAATGTTGTTGATACAAAAACCGCATAGTCCAAAGAAACTTCAAAGATAACCCTATAAACCAATATTTGAAAATACATGACAGAATATAAA
>JAPUBX010002524.1:0-15005 GCA_028672205.1 Proteocephalus fallax
AAAGCATTCCGAAGTATTCCAGTCCCGCGTTGTATGTTCCCTTGAAGCCGCTTTATCCTCTACTTTGCCATTACTAATCAGAGCGTATCCCGTTGACCCAGTCGAATGCCGCGCCGAAGTATTCCAGTCGCGTGTTGTATGTTCCCAGATTTCCCAAATTGAGTGGCCTCCACAATGACGGAAGGATGAAAATGTTTGCCGCGAAGGGGTTATACGGCCAGTCCTGGGGATATTGGTTTGGTCGAAGGCCACGTTGATGCAGCGTTTGTTCTGAAGCGTCGACTGTGTTCGGTGTTCATAAGAGTTCTCACGGTTGCTGACTAATTCGGCGCCAGGAAAATTGTTGAAAGCGCCCCCCCCATAAATCTACAACGATGAAATTCAGAGAAACAACAAAGAAAACATTTATTATGAAGTTTGCGAGAATTCTGCTACAACAGAGGCTGGAATGACGGAAATCGCGATGAGTTCATTGACGTGCGATACAGTCGTTTGGCCCTGGGGCGTTTTCAACGAATTATTCTATTTGTGTTTCGTAATTCCCAAAGATATCTCGAATTTGAAAACATTCCATTGAAAATCGACAAACAATCATTTCCACAAATGCGCATTCCCCAAGAAGAGAGAATGCGATTCTGGTGGACTGCGAGGAAGACCCACCACGACACATAGGGGACGGATCGGTCCACTAGCCAATCAATCAACCATCCTTCAACGCCATCTCCACTTGGTTGAGAAAGGTTGTGAGAGCATGATAAAGTGCAGAAAGCCGAGATGAATCCCAATAATACACCCTTCAATGACCCTCAACGCCCATGTTCCGGCTACCTACTCCTGGACTTGAAGGAAATCTCAATCATACACCGTCAACCCTTTCACCTTTTTACATAGGAAGAGCGGATGATTTTGAATAGCCTTTTTATTTACAATGTTAACAACTTGGCTTTGTGCGGCTAATAGCAACGTCATTGGTCTAAGCACTGCTATAAGCTTTGTCGGCATTATTCTTTCATTTTCATTGCGCTCGGGAATGCGTCAACATCGTTGAGTGAACCGTTGTAGACTTTCTCAATTAATCCGGAAAGAAGAGACCCGTGTTTTCTAAAATGCAGCAGAAACATAAATAACTGACGCAAACAAGCGATTCCGGCTGACAATTCATTGACTGTCTTCAACTTCGAGGCTTTTCGTCATCGTCTCTGCAGGTGTCGAATCGCGTAATTAAGGTTCCGCGTTAGAAACCGGCCTGTAGCAGATGAAGTCGTCAAACTTGTAATTTAATTCCATGAAATGATAGCGTATATTTTAATCGTTTTATGTCTGTGCCTTTCTGAGGATGAAAAAAAGGCAAAAAAAGCCCACAGTGAGAACTCTTATGGACACCGGAAACCAACGCTACAAAACGACCGCATCCAAGTGGTCTGCCTCTCCGAAGTTGATAATGAATGGCCCTTCATTGGTTAACCAGATTAGACGTTGGTTTCTTTGGGATAAAACGATAAAACCGTAGAATACCACCGTAACCCCATAACATGGCTTTAATAAATCAAAACGGACGATGTACCTTGTCATAATCGCGACTTCTTGTTTGTTGTAACTTTTAATGCGGACAGTTCGGGTCCTTGTGACCTTAATAACGCAAATTATTCTGATAAAACGCACAGATTTATCGATACATAAGCCCATATTATACTGTGGGTTATAAGGATAACAAATGACCTAGTGCTAGCCAATGTGTGACAGCCTTCTTATCTGTGCCCATATTATACTGTGGCCCGTTTAGGCGGCATATTTATCCAACAGGCGAGAGAAGGACTCAGCTATGTTGAAATATTTATATGCGAATATATCGAGAAAGGATACGGTTATCGTAGCAAGGAAGGATTACAAATTGGTCCGGTAAAAAGGTCGAGGAAGGTGAAGAAGAACGTGGAGTTGGTTCTAAGATGTCTGGAAGAAGATCAGCTTTCGGAGTTGTTGTGCTCGGCTTCAGCGGCGTCTCGGGTCTCCGGGCACCCCTGTGTCCACGCGCGCCGTCCCCGAGCGATCTCTCTTCGGCTCTCTTGATCCCTCTGTCAATTCCGAGCCAGGATCTCCGTCGCAGTTGGCGGACTCCGAACATGTCGCAGAGCTTTTGTAGTTGCGATGCGTTCATGTTTGCCCGTTGGTCGATGTGCAGTTGTTTTCGGGCTCCGTACCGGGAAAACCATTCGTCCCATTCCACGAACTCGTTGGGCAAATGGGGATCATCTCGCCTCGCAAAGCGGTAGCCTGAAATCTGCGGCATTCTTGTACGCACCTATTTGTGTCCAGGCAAATTCCGGGCCGGAAAAATAACTCGCGAACAGCGTCATGCGTACTGGCGGTATCGTAGTGTCTTTTCTAGTCGTGCATGATGGCTAATACGGCCTTTCAATTTGTCGGGGGTACGTTGATTTGCTCCCGCGGCCGGTCCTTGAGCGTGTAAAGCCGGTAGAACACATTGTCGCGCCTTTAGAGATTTTAGCGCCCCATTTTCGCCAGGGTTTATTTTTCACCGAGTTTATGTGTCATGTGTAGCCGTGTGAGTACGGCGTCGGGCAACAGAAGAAGCATTTTCTCTTTTTCGGCAACTCGCTCATCGAACTGGGCCATCGGTTTGGTGGAATGCGCTAGGCCTGCGAAGTTCGGTGCTGCCTTCGGCTTCTTAACAGGGTCTGGGATTTTGGGGCCCTTGTCCTCGCCTTGCGTCTTGAATTCGTCCGGGTTGGGCATCCTGGATAGCGCGTCGGCGACCACGATCAACATTCCTGCTTGATATTGCAGCACAAAATCGTGGCGTGTGAGAGCCATCAGCCACCGTGCTATCCGGTGGTGGCCGTCCTTGGATTTGTGCAGGTGGTTTTCAACGGTATGGCCTACTTTTGTTCCAAGAGATTTACATTTGGATAAACTTGAAAAGAGGGATGGGAGGTGCCAGTTAATATACAAGAAGCGAGTAGTGAATCGGTGTTGAACGATGGTCTCTTGGATGGAGAGCATTGGCAGGCCACTAGAAAACGAGATTCTGTTAAAAAACCTACGGAGGGTTTTAAAGTCAAAATATTTAAGGCCGGGGAATAATATACAATAAGGGGAATTATACAGTCGTGGACAAAGGCTTTTTTTACGGCTTGAACTTGATCCAAGTCTCCGGAACCGGCGAACTAAGAATCAGTTGAGGCGACATTTACCGAAGATTACATTCACATGATGACTCCAAGCTATTGAGAATTACAATTAATCTTGCAGGCATGGCATAAAGTCAGGTCAGCCGCGTATTTTATTAGTGTCACTTCGTTAGCGAACCGAAGGCGAGACGTGTAATAGTTTAAAAGGAATGGTGACAGCACTGCGTTTTTAGCAGCTATTTCTATTGATCTCCACTGCAATACTTTGGGAAAATTCGACACCTTTAAATCACCCTCCACGGCCATGTTCCGGCTTACTACTCCTGGTCACATCGAAATCATTTGTGGCACCGTCATTAGAAACATCTCAACCATACGCGATCTCACATGTTTACATAGAAAGCACGGATGATTTTTAATAGCCCCTTTTATTTACAATGTTAACAACTTGGCTTTCCGCGGCTAACAGCAACGTCATTGGTATAAGCATTGCTATAAGCTTTGATGGCATTATTCCCTCATTTTGCTCGGTATTGAGAGCGCAGGCACCGCGGAATGCGTCAACATCGTTGGGTGAACCGCCGAAGACTCTCTCCGTCAATCAATCTGGAAAGAACGGAACATTAAAAATTGAATAAACTATTTTTTTTCAGTAATGTAATATAAGCATTGAAGCGAATTCTAGTTGTGTATCGAAGCAAGAATCATACTGAACGCGTCAACGACAGACCGAGAAGAAGAAGAGAACGATGTCCGACCCATAGTGGAGAGACCTTAGCGATAAATAAATCCAGTGCTTTCTAAAATACAGCAAAAACATAAATTTCTGACGCAAAATAGAGATCCAGGCTTACAATTCATTCACTGCCTTCAACTTTGAGGCCATTCGTCATTGTCTCTGCAGGGGTCAAAACGGTTGAAAGGTACTAGCAGGGTATCAGGTTAATTGAGGTTTCTGTGTTAGAAACCGCCAAGTAGCGGATGAATCGGGCAAATTCCATACTGTTAATTTCAAGTATGCAAAACTATATTTAAATAGGTTTACTTGTGCCCTTCCAAGAATAAATCGCAAAAAGACCCATACTGCCAACCTCACACAGAGAGAACTCTAATGAACACCGGAAACCAACGCTACAAAAGGACCGCATCGAAGTGGTTGATAATGAATAGGCCTTCATTGGTTAACCAGACTATGCGTTGGTTTCTTCGAGATAAAACTTTGAAACCGATACGGGGCAAATTAGGTGAAGAAAACAACTGAAACACTATAATCTGTCGTTAATAAATCAAAACGAACTATGTACCTTGTTATTTTATATAACTTGTTGAACACCCACAATTCACAATCGCTAATTGTTTTGGAATTTCTGTTTCTTGCAACTTTTCAGGCTGAAAGTTCTGGTACTCGCGACATTAATAACGCAAATGCCTTTATTATTATGATTAAATACACACATTTAACTATATAAGCCCAAATTGTATTGCGGGTTATAAGGATAACTGTGACGCTGTTCCAATTGTGGGATTCTGACCTAAGAAATATTACACCTTCGCTGGGGGTTTTGTAACGGTAATCGTAGAAGATGGATACACATCCCAGGCAGCCATAATGAGGAGACGCATTGGAATGAAAGGAATAGATATAATGATGCAAACATATATAAATGGATGGAGAGGTAATATAGACTTAGGGTAAAAATGGGATGGGTCTTCATAACGGGAAAACTACGATGCTGGTTATGAAAGGGAGGAAGTTGCTCTAGTCTCGGCGACTGTGGATGAAGGCGGCTGTGTCCTTGTGAAATCCAGTGAGGCATCCTGTATTGGAGGGGAGAGTGTTTGGTCTCACTCTAGATGAACCAGATTGCAGTCTTCGCCGTCATAGAAAACGGCCACCCTGTCTGAAGGTGAATGACACGAGGTCGCGTCCTATTGGCGCGCCGTAGACATTGTGCGTCCTTCATATCCCGCGCTATGTTCTGGTAAAACACCGGGGCGTTACATATCAAATAACGTTGTGTTGGCCAATAAAAAACTAAATTCAAATTGTTTAATTCAAAAAAAAGCATTTTATACAAAATTGTGATTATTTTCGGTGTGGAAAAGTGATTTTTCTCGAACATATTACGCTACAAAAGTTGAATTATAAGGTTAATTTTCTTTCGAATTTTGTTTTCGTTTTCGAAAAGTGATACACCATCGGAATTTGATTTGAGCCTTACTGCCTTACTGCCCGTAAATGTCGTTGTCAAAATCGGAATCAAATATTCAATGAATTTACACTTGGGGACCTATCAGCAAATAGTTTTGACATTTGCGATCATACTATGGAGCACGATAAAAGCGAGTAAACTATTTCTAGGGGTGTTCGTCTCATACATTGGGTATTGCGATTGTAGCGGGATTCTTTTTTATAATTATGAACTGCTTTTAGCAACGGTTAAACGGGCTGTGACAAGCAATATGTTTCATAATGGCGTTTATAACTCATCAAAGTACAAACCATATTCGCGGCACCATTCAATCCCACAACATTTTTCTTATCATCGCGTCTCGATATATAGCCGACTTCAATGCCATTTTTTGAACAATCAGCTGTTTTTAGACAGATTACAACATGACTACTCCACAGGAAAGTTCAAGCAGCCGTAGCAAAGATTGATCTTTTTGTTTCTGTTACAATGGAGTCTGTGCTTGTTTAAGCTTATTAAATATGTGCGAGGATAAATGTGACGAAATCGCCCGTTTTCGATGTCCCAAAAAACACGGAATAATTTGTCATACGTAAGCCAGTAAGGGTTTGTTTAAAATGTCATATTTTTTGCTATCTGGTTATGCCCATGTATCATTGGTAAACACTGACGTAAAACGGCTACCCTGAGGCCATCATAAACGAAAGTTTGTTATTGTTGTACCCATAAACCATTCAGCACTTCTAAAGGAAAACCACACAGCGAAGCGGCTAACAGTACTATGAAACGTGTGTATGTTCGATTTATGCATTGTTTCCCAGTTCCAGAGGGCCTAGGTCAGTACACGATAATCTATTTATCTTGCAATGTAAGCTAATTAAACCAATAGTTAAAACAAGAATCAAAATAGAATGTTAGTATCCGTGTGCCGTTATTTATATTATTGTGATTTTTTAACGATAAAAAGTTATTTTTATAGATTGAAATGAGCTGTGAAATACTTATTATCGGTCACACTCAATAGTGAATGCATCCCGTTTTATAATATTCGTCGTCATCGCTGTTTGCATTCCACTGTCCTTCGTTTCCATCGAATTTCTTGCCGCTTCAAAAACCTCCACGTTATCGACTAAACGCAGTCGGTTCAACAAATGAATCGAAATGCATGAGTAAGTAAGCCCTTTTGCTTACAAATTCACAGATTTAACGCGAACTGTATTTATTAATTCAAGACGATCGGGAGTAAGGCCAGAGTGTATTTTGTCGTCCAATTTGGAAGACGCTTCTTATATCTGCTTCAACGACCGTTGCGGTTGCACACACGTAGCCATTGTTATACGATTAACCGGCATTAAAGTACGCTTTGTCTGTAATCACCGAGGCATAAAGGAAATTTAATATATTTTTTCACCTGTCCAAACTAGTTCGGTTGTTGCTGTTGACGCCGCGATTCCATAGAAGCGGAAATGGAATTGGTACGGGAGCCTCTAGGTCAGATTGTGGAACAAACATTGAAGGACCCGTGCTATTGTTCCCCTGTTTACAAGACCGTAGTCAAGGAGTTGTTTTTGAGGCCCCACGAGTTTGAATATTGCACCAAAGTGTTATCTTTTATTCCGCATGTTTGAAATAGAACGAAGAAGCCGATTTTTAGCATTTGATTTCAGTCATCGCCATAGGAGCACAATCGCGATTAAGCATGAACGCCGAGCATACATACTGTTGTCAAGCCTTCCATTCATCGTGTTTTTTCACTTGATTGAACCCCCTGACGGGTGCAATCATTGTAACTCCAAGAAACCCAAGCATAGTCCGGTAAATTAATGAAGCGCAATTCGTGTTCAACACACTTCAAACAAACAACGACCATGTTCCGGCAAACTACTCCTGGACAGATCGAAATCTATTGTTGCACCGTCGTTTGGAACATCTCAACTATGCATGGTCAACCTTTTAACATTTTTATATCGAAAGCGCGAGTACTCCGTTTTATTTAAAATGATAACGAACGCCTAACAGCAACGTAATTGTTACAACACCGAGACCTTCGTCGGGCGAAACGTCTAAGACTCCCTTCATCAATCAATCTGGAAACAAGGGATGAATATAATTTGTTAATCGAATTGTGTCATCGTAAAGATTATCTTTATGTTTGAAAAATGAAATGGAAAAACTCTTTTGTAATTTTCATGAGCACGTAATGGACACGGCAAAAAACTGAGAACGATTCCGGTGGACTGAGGCGAACAAACTAGAGAAACAATCGGTCCAGATCGAGCAAGATCACCATAAATCGATCTTGTGCAGCAGCCAAATAGAGATTAAGGCTGAAAATCCATTTATCGTGTTCAACTTGGAGACATCATTCGGCAGGGATAATAACGGTTGAAAGCACGACCGTTAACCCTACCGGGTATGCCTTGCAAATTTTTAAATATTCTGAAATCGCACCAATAATCCACCGAGCGAGATTTCATCCACCTTAGTCGATGAATTCCCTCAAAACACTGGCGAAAGCTGCCCCTTTAAACTTCGCAAGGCAGCTGATCTTCTCGGAACGGGATTTTTGCCAATTGTACAATTCTTCAAACTTACGCTGAATATATAAACGAAAATTGATCGGAAATGTTACTCCATAGGTTCTCTTAGTCCCCGGAAAAAAAGAACTAATACTTGGTTGAAGAAATCTGTATATTTATTGTTACGAGAGATTAATTGGCGTCATTTCGTCCAGTTTCAACAAAAACGGCTCCGACGAACCAGTCCAGAACATCCGGACGATCGCCAATTCGGCGCCAAATAAACTGCCGAAGGCGCTCCCCGTCAATCTGTAAAGAACAATAAAAGGAAACAATTCAAAGAATCGACCAAGAACTAAGCTATTTCCCCCAGCCTGTTTTAACAAGTTCAGTGGAAACGTAGTCGGCAGGACAGCGACCAGGAAGTTGTTGATTGCACGTCTTAAAGGCGCCGACGAGGAAGAGAAGAAAGGAAAGGGATAATCTTACCCCGATGTTCATTGGTCCTGAAGCGTCGACGATAAATTCTTCGATTTGTGTTTCGCCACTTCCAAGGTTCTCTTTAATTCGAAAAAAATAATTAAATTCCATTGTACATCACTAATATTTTCAGCACGACTTGTCGACTTACCGAATGCGAGGAAGCGATTCTGGTGAACTGCGAGGCTTACGAACCCGGCAGGTGGACGAATAGGGGCCAGTTCGGTCCACTGGCCGAAGTCGCCAAACACTCCTGGGGGTGAAAACATTTCAACCGAGCTGAGCTTTTCAGTTAGCGCTGTTTCCCGGCAACCACCAAAACCCGCCCGGCGAACAGAGCGATGCCGTGGAAGTAGCGGGCCTGGTGCATCGGCGCCAAGTCGGTCCACCTCGCATCCTCATCATCGCCCAGTCGCAGCAACGCAGCGTCGGCAATTGCACGCTTTCCATCCACACCGCCAGTAAGGATGATTGCAACCCACTCACATTCCTTCGGCGAAGCGCTCACACGAAGAGAGAAAACCAAACCACTTTCCCCGGTACCCCCCACAAACGAATATTTCGCTGCCAGATGCAGCAACAGCAACGTTGTCGCGAGGGGTCGTCAGTGGCGGTGCCTGGGAGACGCGTGACGTCTCTGGATCAACAATCGTGACAGTTGGCAACCGATCTTCGTTGTCAAACGAGTGAAAGCCAATTAAATACACCTTGCCTGCAACAACGGAAACATGGCGGGTGGTTGGTCATTCTTTCTCGAGACTAAACAACTTCGTCAGTAACAGACAAGATGCGACGACGACTCACCGTTGGGGCTGGTGACGCGGCTATAACGAAGACGCGGGAAACGAATTTCCACGGGTTTCGCTCGGCGAAATTGCGGCAGACTCGTCAGCACGCCTGTTTTTTCCTCGCCTTTCACAGGCCCGTAAAGAAGCAGTTGTCTTTTAGGCCGAAAGTGTTCCCGCGTTTCATTAAAGTGTTGTCTGAAATGCAAGACGACAATTACATGGTTTCTATATCGATCTGCAGATGTTTATCCTATATTTCGAAATGAAAGACTCACACACAACCGCGATTGAGCCTGAACGTCGAGACGCCGCGTTCAAATATGTCCACAGCGCGCTGGGACAGTTGGCCAACTTCAATGCCGCCCAGGAGACGCTTGAAAGCGCTCAACAGCATTCCAGGCTCCCGGAAGTCCTCCTCGTGGGCATCGGCCCAGCTGCAGATGAGGCCGAAGAGTTCGTCGGCACCGAAAGACGACTGCTGGACGAAATGGACGACTTCGTCTTCGTCATAACTTTCGTCTCCTCGGCCGAAATCCTCAGGCGCAACAACGCGCCATAAGACACTGTAGAAATTGGGAGACTTTGTGGTCCGTGCGATGTCGAGGTAGTTGGGGAGTTTCGCTTTCGTCATTCTGAATCAAATGTTGACCAATGGCGAGAGGCCAGCTTACCTGGGCGCCATGAAGTCGACACACCATTGCTGCAGTTGATCGCACTCGAGCATAAACGCCATCAAGAAGAGGCGCTCGGCGGTGTCAACCGTGACCTTGAACTCTCCAATGTAAGCGTAATCAAGAATGAGGTCAACGATCCTATCGGGAAAGAGTTATCAATGGTCACTTTTAAATGAGAAACTTTACGTTTTTGGAAAACGCCGCCATGAGAGTTCAAGTTTACCATTATGCGGGATTGCGTGATTTGTAATTACGCCATCAAGTTTTGGCAGTCTGGTGGCCAAGACGCCACGATGCGCGCTAACAATTGCGCCCCCATCAACCTATAGGCAATGAGATGATACAGTTTAACCAATGGCTTGCCTTGATTTCGAGGTCGCACTGTCGCCCAGAAGGTCTGAGGACGTTTAATTCGCCGTAGCAAACAAAGTCAGGAGCCAAGTTTGTGTAGGATTGTGATGCCATTATACGGTTGCAGTAACGTAGAATCTCTTTGTCGTCTTTATATGGCGTTTCGTGGTGTTTTGCGAGAGCGAGTGCTTGCTTGCTCGGTGAGCCAATCAGTGCAAAGAATTGGCGTGGTGGGTGTTAAGTTAATTAACCATTGCTGTGAAAGCAATGACGCCGAAAGAAATGACGTTGACGGATTATGCATTAAAAGCCCTTGCAAACGTTACATACCAAAAACACACCAAAGCTTTTCGATTCAACGTTTTTTTAATAGGAAAAAAAAGGTTTAATAACCGCGGCTTTATTGTGTTAATAAACCCCGTACTTGGACGAAAAACGTCACCAAGCTTGCTTGGATTTGAGGGGCGGCATCTCCCCAAAAACAGCGCCTCTATTTCCGACTGCCGAAAAACACAATTTTGAAAGAAAAACTGCTGTGTAAACCAAATTCAAGTTAAGTGTTCCCCATTAATGTCTCAATTTTGCTCTAGAAATATTAAAATGATCTCCTTCATATCGACACTGAAAGGTTTAACTTAAACGAGAAGACTTACTCATTCCAATAAATTCATTGGTTAAACCTGGTGCATGCAGTTGGCAACATGAGTGTTTTTAACGTGTGGCTCAATTGCGAGGGTGGAAATAGGCATTAAGTTCCATCGGAACGGAGCACACTGCGTAATTGAATGTACATAGCCAGCAGTCTTCCCAAGGTTTCCGAAATCGAACTGCATGAAATGTTAATAGTCATTTATTAGGTTATCAGCTAATTAAGTATTATACAGTTTGAAACAGATTACCACGCGTTAAACCTTTCTGAATTACTGAATGTCGAGGAACCGTTCCCTAAGAAACATCTCAACCATACGTGATCTCACATGTTTACATAGAAAGCACGGATGGTTTTTTATAGCCCCTATTATTTACAATGTTAACAACTTGGCTTTCCGCAGCTAACAGCAACGCCATTGGTATAAGCATTGCTATAAGCTTTGATGGCATTATTCCCTCATTTTGCTCGGTATTAAGAGCGCAGGCACCGCGGAATGCGTCAACATCGTTGGGTGAACCACCGAAGACGTTCTCCGCCAATCAATCTGGAAAGAAGGGAATATGACAAATCGAATAAACTATTTTGTCCTCAGTAATGAAAGCATTGAAGCGAATTATAGTTGTGTATCGAAGCAAGAATCATACTGAACGATGTCCGACCCATAGTGGAGAGACCTTAGCGATAAACGATTCATTCACTGCCTTGAACTTTGAGGCCATTCGTCATCGTCTCTGGTCAAAACGGTTGAAAGGTACTAGCAGGGTATCAGGATCATTTAGGTTTCCGTGTTATAAGCCGCCCAGTAGCCGATGAAGCGAGCAAATGCCGTACTGTAAATTGCGAGAATGCAAAACTATATTTACAGAGTTTTACTTGTGCCCTTCCAAGAATAAATCGCAAAAAGACCCATACTGCCAACCTCACACAGAGAGAACTCTTATGAACACCGGAAACCAACGCTACAAAACGACCTCATCGAAGTGGTTGATAATGAATAGGCCTTCATTCCTTAACCAGACTATGCGTTGGTTTCTTTGAGATAAAATATTGAAAAAAATACGTGGCGAATAAAGCATGAAATGTTAATAGTCATTTATTCACTGGTCCATGTTTTCAGCTAATTAAGTATTATACAGTTTGTAACAGAATGCAACGCGTTAAACCTTTCTGAATTACTTAATGTCGAGGAACAGTTCCCCAAGAAAACAGTGTTATGGATTAATTCCCGGAGCCTCCAGACAACCACGCCGACGTAAAACATCACCATGTCGCTTGTCCGTCCGACCGCTTGCTAAAATTCTGTCGTTTCCCATTCTAATCTATTGAGTGACTCATTCCTCCGATTCAATCATTGGCCTTGCTGTTCAGGAGAAGCTTTTCAGAAAAACGGCGTAGAACTCCTGCAGCGTATGGCGGTACAATATCGATTTGTAGGGTCAATTAATACTAAAATTACTTGAACTCTATATAAATAATTGGGTCTGATTGGAATTGGAGTTATACATATTTCATGACTATGTTTGCATTCCATATTATAAGATTTTCAAGCTTATTTTAAAGGCAATGAATGAATTGGTAAATTATTTAGGGAAATACTGGGAGCCACATAAGACGGCAACCAATCAAAGTAGCCCAAACAAATGGTGCATATTTAGCCTACTTGTACGGTATCGATGGCGGATTTGAATAACAATGATAATAGATATTTGAGACCCCCTTTAACAAAGATATACATCTTATGGTTGTCTCTAGTTTTCGGATATGGGCACGCATATAGCTTTGGCAGCAGGAGCTAAAGGATTTTGTAAGTTTTCGCATTTTCGCACAATTTTCCTTCTGCATCGATACGCGGAGGAGAAGTCAGTCGCCATCTTCGATGTAGCGGCCATTCTAGGCGCGGGTGTTTTGGACTTTCGTGCTTCCGAATAGCTCGGGTATAAAACGAAAAGCGATAGAAGTAGAAGTGTAAACGGCCGTGATTGCTTGCCTTCGATTTACCTTTAATCGGGACGAATTAGGAATGACCGAATTGTGATATGTCTGCCGTTTTTGTGGGTTGAAGAATAGGGGAACACTGCAGGAGAGCGAGAGGTAACAGGATTGGTGGAGGGACGGATAGTTACGGAGTTGGAAGGGCACGGTTAAGTGGTGGGAAGTACGGGGATGTAAGATTTCGGCTCTAGTTCAAGAGCAGGGATGAGCGGCGGCGACTCTTCCTTGTTCGGCGTCCTTTTATGACGCTCTGATAGTAGAATCGCCATTCCGGTCGCCAATTCGCGGATTTGCGCCGCCATTGACTTTTCTTCAGTTTCTCTGACGTCAAAACTCAGAGAAGTCGGTCGACGTTCGTCCATCGACGTTTCCTTCGTAATGGCAGCTTTTTACTCTTAGGCATAATTGGCTTCGTCATTTTCTTGATATAAAAAGGAGAATGTGTTAGAGAGCTCACGTTAGCGTAATCGACGATTTCAAAAGTCCCGGTTTCAAACCGGCCCAGTCCCGTTAAAACAACGTATTATATGAGAATAAAACAAAAACGACCACAGCTATAAAAATATCTTATTAAGTTTAATTAAAACGTTATTTATAATAGAATAAAATAGTATTCTTCCACATAACTTCCCCTCGGATGAGACCCCCCATTTTCCTCGTCAATCATTCTTCTTCAGGGCCTTCATCGTAAGGGGGTATCCCGGTCTCTCGAGGCTTCAACCTCGACGACGTTCACTAGTCCTGTAGTGGAAAGCATGCATTTTATAGGATTGCTAAATAAAATTTTCTTTTTTGATTCTTACTTATTTAATTTTATTTGTATTTTCCTCTATCGCTACCTCCCCCCTCGATCCGTACCCCGTCACCCTCGCTTTCGTCCCCGGATGACGACCCTTACACGTAATCCACCAGTCGTAATCTTCCGTTTCTCTCGTCCCGGCAGCCCGTTAAAAATAGTCACTTCGTTGCGATGAAGTGTTTCATATTCTTCTATTTCGATTTCGACAACGACGGTTTCGAGCCGTGGGGCATCGATGACCTTGAACGGTTCCATCCATCGGCCGTCGAGTTTGGTTTATTGTGAGCGATTCATGACCAGGACCCACCGACCTCGATGCAGGTCCCTGAAGGGGTCAAAACGGTTGAAAGGTACTAGCAGCGTATCAGGTTCATTTAGGTTTCCGCGTTAGAAACCGCCCAGTAGCTGATGAATCGGGCAAATTCCATACGGTGAATTGGAAGAATGCAAAACTATATCTAAATAGGTTTGTGTATGCCCTTCTAAGAATTAATCGCAAAAAGACCCATAGTGCCAACCTCACACATTGAGAACTTATATGGACACCGGAAACCAACGCTGCAAAACGACCGCATCCAAGTGGTCTGCCTCTTCGTCATTGATAATAAATAGGCCTTCATTCGTTAACCAGACTATGCGTCGGTTTCTTTGAGATAAAACGTTGAAACCGATAAGGGGCAAATTAAGTGAAGAAAAAAAACCCGAAACCCTATAACATATTTTTAATAAACCAAAACGTACCATGTACCTTGTTATTTTATTTAACTTATTGAACACCTTGTAGAGGATAACTAGCGTAATTAATTCCAAATAAGGGTTTAAGTAACCTTTTAGATACTTTAACATACCTTTGTTAGTTCTCATCTCGATTAAGGGTTTTGTTATAATATCACTGTGCTGAAGCGCAGACTTTTCGGGACGATCGATCACGCTATCGTGAGCTTTCTTAAAACCATTGATACTTGTGTTAATTCTTTTTCTATTGAAGAAAATGGTGAAGCAAATGACCGAAAATATCTTGCCAGAAATGGCCGTAATAACTGTATCTACGAGAACGTCGACAACTGAACGTCCACCGTGTTCTTCTTCGCGTGACAAGACGAAAGAAGATAGACGGAAGTCAATGGAGAAGCAAGTCCGCCAACTGAAAATAGCCGTCAAGCAGCTTCAAGTGGAGAGTCAAGAGCTGAAGCAGAATATGACAGATTTGTCAATCGCTCGTGTTCATTACCCTCGACAGAGCAATCCAAACCCCATTCCTGTCTGTCCTGTTAGAGTGAATGAAGCCTATTTAACTCCTAACGTGTTCTCTTATCCTTACACACCTCAATGCACAATCGCTGAAAGTTCTGGTGCTCGCGACCTTAATAACGCAAATGCCTTTATTATTATGATTAAATAAACACATT